>JASANE010014562.1:0-100271 GCA_030248225.1 Trileptium ribeirensis
GGTGATCTTTTTCATGAAATAAATTTTTCAAATTTCGACAAACTTGATTTAAAGAGTTGTGTAGTCTGTCTTAATTTGTTAGGTTATGTATCGCGTACAGGCCGTCGAGCCTGGTGTATATTATATTTTTCGGTACGATGCATACAATGATTTGGTTATCTACAATCTGCCACAAATATCTCTTATCTTTTTCATAGGTTTTATATGGGTTTAGAGTCGATGAACACGATTTTCAGAATATAGTCTGCCTTCGGTTGCTGAGTTATGTATTGCGTGCAAGGCATCAGAAATGTTACATATATATGTTTTAGTACAGTGAATACAGTCATCGAGATCTACAACTTTTCAGAACATTACTTTTTGTGGTAAATCTCACACGGCCGATGCGAGCCTCAATATAGTACGGTGATCTTGTCTTATAAATCAGTTTATCAAATTTTGTAAAGCTTGATTTAAATCATTGTGTAGTAGTCTGTCTTCATTTGTTAGGTTATTTATCACGTGAAGGGATCAAGCATAGTGTATATTATATTTTTCGGTATGCTGAATACGACAATGTGGTTATATACAGTCCACCACGCATAGTTCATGCCTTTTCCAGGGGTTTTAAATGTGTTTTAGGGCCAATGAACTCCAGTTCCTGAATATAGCCTTTCTTCTGTGCATTGCGTGCTAGGCATCAAGCATGGTCCACATATAAGTTTTAGTGCACTGAATACAATCATCGAGATCTACAACTTTTCAGAACAATACTTTTTGTTGTAAATCTCTCAGGACCGCTGCGAGCCTGAATATGGTACGGTGATCTTTTTCTAGGAATAATTTTTTGAAATTTCGTCATTTTATTAGTGTGTTTGTATTACCAGGCGAGGGTTTTACGTTATAAATATGCCAAATACGGCTGTATTATTTGGAGTGCGACTGGACCATGTTATAGAGTTTAAAAGGGTTTCAGGGGCTTTATGATCGACGAACTTAATATCTAGAATTGTGTAGTCTGTTAGTCTGTGTTCATTTGTTAGGTTATATATCGCATGCAGGCCATCAAGCATGGCGTATATTGAGGTTTTCGATAAGCTGGTAACGACAATTTTGTTACCTAACCCACCACGAATAGTTTATGCCTTTTCCAGGGGCTTTAAATGTGTTTAGGGTTAATGAATATGATTTCCAGAAAATAGTCTGTCTTCGATTGTTGGGTAATGTATGGCATGCTGGGCATTAAGATTGGTCCATATATATTTTATGGTACGCTGAATACAATCATCGAGAACAACTATATTGAACAACAATTGTCGTGGGACATCTTCCAGGGCCGCTGCAAGCCTGAATATGGTACGGTGATATTATTATTTAAATAAATTTTTCAAATTTCGTCAACTTGATTCCCAGAATTGTGTAGTCTGTCTTCATTTGTTTAGGCTATGTACTGCGGGCAAGCCATCAAGTATGTTGTAAATTATATTTTTTGGGACGCTGAATACGATAATTTGGTTATCTACAGTCCGCCACGAATAGTTCATGCCTTTTACATGGGTTTTAAATGGGTTTAGGGTCGACGACCAGAATTTCTAAAATATAGTCTGTGTTCGGTTGATTGGTTACGTATTTCGTGCTAAGCTTCATGCACGTTCCATATATACAATCATCAACATCTACAACTTTTCGGAACAATAATTTTGGTGGGACTTCTCCAACGATCGCTGCGAGCCTGAATATATATGACGGTACGGTGAATTTTTTGTGGAAACCAATTTTTCAAATTACGCCATGTTATTAAATGTTAATGTGTTTTTGAGTTTAAGCGAGTGTTTGTGAATTGAAGCGACTGTTTTACGTCATAAATATGTCAAATACGGCTGTGTTATCTAGAGTCCGACTGGACCATATTATACCGTTTAAATGTGTTTCTGGGGTTTTACGTTCGACGAACTTGATTTCCAGAATTGCGTAGTCGGTCTTCATACGTTAGGTTATGTATCCCGTGTAGGCCATCAAGCATGGTCTATATTATATTTTTGGGTAGGCTGAATACGACAATTTTGGTATCTACAATCCGCCACGAGTAGTTCATGTCTTTTCCAGGGATTTTAAATGTGTTTAGGGTCAATGAAAACGATTTCCAGAATATAGTCTGTTTTCGGTTGTTGGGTTATGCATTGCATGCTAGGCATCTGGAATTGTCCATATATATATTTTAGTACGCTGAATACAGTCATCGAGATCTATAACTTTTCAGAAGACGAAATAAAAAAATTGATTTCTAGAACAAGATCACCGTACCCTATTCAGGCTCGCATGGGAGAAGAACCATAAAAAGTATTCTTCTGAAAAGTTGTAGATCTCGATGATTGTATCCAGTGTTCTAAAACATATATATGTACCATGTTTTATGCCTAGCACGCAATGAATAACAAAACAATAGAGGACAGGCTATATTCTGGAAATCGTGTTCATCCGCCCTAGACCCATTGAAAATCTCTGAAAAAAAGGCATTCACCATATGGGGCGGATTGTAGACAATCAAATTGTCGTATTCAGCCTACCGAAACATATAATATACAGCATGCTTGATAGCCTGCACGCGATATATAATCTAACAAATGAAGACAGTCTACACAATTCTGGAAATAAAGTTTGACGAAATTTGAAAAATTTATTTCAAGAAAAAGATCACCGTATCATATTCAGGCTCGGAAAGGCCCTGAGAGAGGTACAACAAAAAGTATTGTTCTAAAAAGTTGTAGATCGCGATGATTGTAATGATGATTGACTAAAACATATATGTGGACCATGCTTGATGCCTAGCAATCAATGCGTAATCCAACAATCGAAGACAGACTATATTCTGGAAATCGCGTTCATCGACCCTAAGCCAATTTAAAAGGTAGTAGATATTGATGATTGTATTCACTGTACTAAAACGTATATGTACACCATGCTTGCTGCCTAGCAATCAATGCGTAACCCAAAGTCGAACACAGACTATATTCTGGAAATCGTGTTCATCGATCCTAAACCGCTGAAAAATGCGTGAACTATTCGTGGTAAATTGCAGATAACCAAATTGTCGTATTCAGCGTACCGAAAAATTGATGGCCTGCCCGCGATGCATAGCCTAACAAATGAAGACAGTCTACACAGTTCTGGAAATAAAGTTTGACGAAATTTAAAAAATTTATTTAAAGAAAAATATCACTGTATCATATTCAGACTCGCAGCGGCCCTGAAAGATGTCCCACAAAAAGTATTGTTCTGAAAAGTTGTAGATCCCGATGATTGTATTCAGTGCTCTAGAACATATATATGTACCATGCTTTATGCCTAGCACGCAATGAATAACCCAACAACCGAAGAGAGGCTATATTTTAAAACCGTGCTAATCGATCCTAAACACATTTAAAACCCCTGGAAAACGTATGAACTATTGGTGACGGATTGTAGATAAACAGACTGTCGTAATCAGCTTACCGAAAAACACAATATACGCCATGTTTGACGACCAGCACGCGATACACAGCCTAACAATTGAAGACAACCTACACAATTCTGGTATTCAAGTTCGTCGATTGTAAAACCCCTGAAACTTTTTATCAAAATCTAAAATAAAAGTTAGTTATTTTAAAGTAACAGTTTCAGCTTAACATAAGAGCCTTACAGCTGTCAGCGAGTCCATTTGGCGATTGCTCGATGTTACAAAATAAAAAGCAAAACCGAGATTACAAGCCCCCTGTTAAGAGCCAATCCCTAGACCTACATATTGGTAATAAGGTGGATTCATCGTTAAGGAAAACTGGCTAAACAGAGGATCTCGAAATACGGAAAATGCTGGAAAACAGCTAAAGTACGAAGTACTAAACGACACAATATTTGGAAACACTGAAGTACGAAAATGGGGAAATGTGGGGGAAATGCTGAAACACGAAACTGTCGAGAAATCATCGTGTTGAGAAATAGAAAATGTTGGAAAACAGGGAAGTTCGTAAAATGGGAAACGTGAACCTTGGAAAGCGAGAAAGTCAAGATCCGGAAATACCAGTTTTCCCCAGTTTCCGATTTTCATAAATTGTCATTTTCGCGATTTTTCGTTTTGCTAATGTTCCCCTTTCCCAATTTCCCGTATCCCCCTTCTCCAGATTTGCAATTTCCCAATTTTTCGTGTTCCCAATTTCCCGTTCACCTGACTTCTCACATTGTACTGGTTGAGAATATGGGAAATTGGGAAAAACAAAATATACAAAATGTGTGTCTAATATATGGGACACACACAACAACGTAATATAATTTCCGACGGGAAAATGGGAAGCCCCTAAAGGTGACATGGGCCAGATTTAGTATGGGCTGTTTGGCCTAGAATGCCCTAGGTAAAGACTAATATTGAGAAATTAACACCATAATTTAGGGCATGTCAAGTCAACAAGTGACTACTGTTTTATACGTAAATTTAATATTTTACCTCAAATAATTTGTTTCCAATAAATTTAAAATAGAGATATAAATCTTTTCTCATCATTAAAATATTCATCTACTTTTGCTATATATAATGATATGATATATAATGATATTTATCATACGACCAAACGTTGTTACTCGTGCAGATTCAATGAGTTTTTGTGTTCAAAAGCTCTCAATCATATACTAATAATCCCATGCTATAAAAATTATGTATCGCTCAAACTAAAGTGTGAAAGCAACTAGAAGCCTGAAATGTTAGTAATTTGTGGCATTATATTATAAATATCGAATCGAATGAAATCTCCGCGTGGCTGGAAGTTATAATTATATTGCGTGATCACTTGAATTTATTTTTATGAATTTGAGTAACAACAAATGTTTGTTCAAAATCCTCAATTATAGACGAAGTTTAGCCCGAAGTTACCTTATCTTTCTTGTGCGGCAACGGAAACTGATGCATGCTTGCTAATTAACAGCTTATGCCTAAAGTAATATTTACCTTCTATTTGCTAACTTACAATGTATAAACTGGTTTCCGTATGTATTCAATGATTTAACTGCGATTTACAATAATCTCTTGTTGAAGCTTTCGTGAATGCATTGACTTGTGCGGTGCTGTTACCATACATTGATTCACTAGCAAAATATGGAATATCACTGCTGTGTTTATTGAGTCATTTATCATAGCCATCAGCAGTAACAAAGGTTTCACGACTTGTGAGACTATATATCAAGCTTTAAGGATACCACTGGTGACCGCTAACTGATAGACTGTGGACCACACTAAACGTACATCACAGGTTCGTTATTAAAAAGTCAAACAAAAAGTAGTCATTGTAAAATCGAAACCGAAATAATAAAGCATCACAAGCATGGTAAACTTGATATTATAGTATTTCATAGCGCTAAATTCTTTTCGATACTGGTAGACAGACACCCGTGTGATTCGCGTAAGACGTTTTAGGTCCAAGTGATCCAACAATTGTTGCTGAGGATCAATATCTTTCTATACCTCATTTGAATGACTTTTATATGTAATTCAGATTAAGCTCTGCTTCTTTCCCGTCTCTCATTTTGCTGAAATACCTAATAAACTGTATACCTCTGCGCTACGGTAGTGCCCCAACCCAAGTTAACGAACTGCTGTAAGAAAAGCTTATAAGGAGGATATAAATTAATGGGTTTCTGATATTTAGTGTACCAACCTCCATCGGTTGTGCTGTTTCGCCCGAATGGAAAGACGGATTTCCCCAATATATTCCCAAAGCGTCCTATTTTTTACTTTAGCCAATACCAGTTAATTTTATCCTAAATTGATTTGATGTTAAAAGTCGGTCTTGTTGTATTTCTTTTTATGTAGTCTGTTTATACCTGAGATTTAACATGTAAATAAAAATTTAGCTATTTACGACAGGTACTCCAAATTAATTGTGCTGAATATAAGATTCTTTAATCTAAATCCATTTCAGCTTTGTTATTTATAATCACATATCTCATTTTGAAATGCACAATGTCTTCCGATACCGAAAGAGATCGTTTTGAGTTGGGAGTGTTAACTTTGTTTTATCAAGTCTGTTTTGCGAGGAATTCACTCGGTTTGACATAATTTTTTCGTAAAACGAGTATTGGAATAATTACTCATCAGTTAGTCGTAGTTGGAACCGCTGTTCGGATGAACGCTTCGAACTTTAAACAATAGATACACACGGCTGAATGCCTCAATGCGCACTAAAGCAGTCAAGGTAATCCAATGTTAATTGATTGACCCCCGTTAAATGGAAAGTACAAAGTTGAATTTTAATGAAGTGCAGCCTATTAATATGTTTCTGTCGGGATATACTGTATATAAATGTTAAGTAAGAACTGCGAAAGCTTTTCATATGTTTTAATATTACTAAATGAAGGTTACAAAAGGAATATCCATATCGGAATTCAATTTAAATTACAATCACCACGTCTTACTTAAAAGAAATTGGGTTCGAATCAAAATTAAGCACCAGTGAGACGGACATGTTGACCGATAACATACATGAATAATAATTCTCCTAAGTTTATTAGGCGAACACGTCGTAACTAGTTAATTTAATGCCTTACCCAAAAAGTGCTTGTTCGTAATCCACTCAAAATATAATTATGCCAAAGCACCCTTTACTCACATAAGTTATCTGTTGGCTAAATTTTATGGTTATGATCTATTAGAATAAATTACAAATTGAAACAAGGCGACCCCATCCAAGTAATTTCAAGAAACAGGCGTATACTTCGGGTCGAACATTTTCTTTTAGGCAATGGATATTGTTGCTTCAGTCGAAACAAATAAGAATAAGTTCGTCGATTCTTGGGGCCAAACTGATATATATTATCCATAAACCTATAAATCGCAAGTGTAATGCACAAACTATTGAGATTTCTTAAAAAGCTTGAACGGGATCAAAAATTAGTACGTACTATTCGGGTAAAAGTTTGACGAGTTAACCGCATGTTTGTCGCAAAATGAGCGGCACCACCACTATGCGAACGCTCGAGCCCGAGGTTACGGTTCAGGTAGGAGAACTTTCAAATGAATTCGCCAATTCACATAAGTCAAGCTTTTATATAATTACTTAGGTCACACGTGAGAATTTAAAAGTCATCTTTGAACATTACGATTTGTTAACGTAAGTCCCAGTTTTCCATACCACTTGGATAGCATTGAAAATAAGAGGGAATATCTATTTTTAATATACCGAAAAAAACTGGAAAACTAAGTCAGCTGTTGCATCCTATATGCCAAATTTGTGTCATGTTTAATCCAAAATTTGAGCGATTAGAAATATTAACACATACACCGGCTAAATAATTTGTATTCCCAACTACCGTTGGGCCTTAATTGCACTAAATTCGAGAAAAATACACTTTTTTACCAAATTTACAGTCTTTTATAGAAAAGAAGCATAACCCGTTATGCTATTTTGTTACAAAGATATGGTTATCTAGTTGTGCCTTTTATTACATTAGGCTATGTATAAGCTGAAGTTTACGTTACACCCGGTTTCTGCACTAGAATCTTGTGAGGACTAGTATAATGGCAATTTATTATATAGCAAGCATGAATATTCTTTTACTGGGTTTACTTGTTGTCATTTTTGTTTCTCCATTTTTCAATTATCTTAAATTTTCAAGAATTTTTAGTGTGGTTTGGAATTTAGGTGTTTAGAATGTCCTCAACGTTATCACTAAGTGAGCGAATGTATCATATGTTGCATTTTCGTCGTTTGTGTCTTTGTGACACTGTATTAGATTAACCAATTATCGTTGATTGCTGAGGTGTCACAATTATCTGTTCGTTTGAAGCTGTTGGTACGGATAATAGTAAATCAGTAGTCCAGTGTATTGACACTTTGCCGGGTATAATGAAATGTACGGGCCACAGGTTGAAGAATCTTATATTAACTACCAGCTAACTAGTTAAATCCGCTAAAATTCCTCAGGGCCGCAGCAAGAGACCTCAAACATTTTTGTAAAATCGGCCAAAATAGGATTTTTCTCTTGTGAGGACCGCTATTTTTGAGCCCCCATTTTGAGTTCCCCAGCACTTTCGAATAGCGCTGTGCGCCCCTGAACTTCCTTTTATTAGTAAAAATTGAGAGCCCAAAAGCAAAGCAATTCTGGCACAATATTTTCTGTTTATCGCTGCCATCGCATATCGAAATTTCAAATAATATGCTGCTAGCGTAAATTTTCGAAGTGTGTTCTTTACAACTTAATGTTGTCAAAGCGACAGATTTTAGCATTTTTGCTATATTTTTCAATGTTTTAACAAAATATTGAGTTTGTATGAAATATCTCGTTTTCTAGAGTCCATCGGGCCAGATAAGTATTGCAATTTTCAGTTCAATAAATCAGATATTGGAAAACTAACGTGCGGCTCTTCTCTGAATCTTTCATTTAAAACTGGCTAAAATCAAAACCAAAAAGGTACAACAGAAAAGGCAAACAGTTTTGTTTGTATAACTTGATTTGCCGTGTGATAAAAGACTATTGCTTTCGCGCTTGTTCACATTCTTGTCAAACAACTTCAGCAGTTCAATCCACACGTCTTTTAATTGGAAATCAGAAGTGCGTGTTCATTTAGAACTATGCCCATGAGACACATATCTGCACAAGAATAGCTTAATATGAATCCATGTAATGTGCCATTTCTAGCTGAACTTTCACTCATTTAGACTCAGGAAACTGAAATTTCTGAGTTTGAGTGCATAATAATGAAGCACCTACTTGACTACCTTCTTACCAGCTAATATTTGTCGAAGCGTGTTTTCTGATTTTCAGACTATTGTTCTATTTTCGTAGATTTTGGTGCTGAAATGTATACGAGCTTATGACATGCTTAGTGAGGTTACCGCACAATGTTATCTTTGACGCCGCGTATCAAATTGTGTAAAACTATAAAGTTGTTGCAAAATTCTTGAAATACACTTAGAAATCAACAATTATATTTTTACACAAAAATATTTTGACGAACCTTATCAAAACTGTAACTTGATGTGAAGAAGGATATTTGCTTCATCCATTCTCTACAAAAAATTTTCAAGAAGTGTATAATCTGCTATCAATTATTCGATACTCTGGTATAAAACATAAATCTAATAAGTAGCGCTGATTTTAACTACGTAATGTTTGACCCACCCAACATATGCATGCTTTGTTTTGTGAAATATTAACGAATCATATTGTCACATACTAATGTAGACAAAATGTGTGCTTCGGGAAAGTATGAAACTTCTAGGATATTTATGAGTCTTCTTATATATTTTTGTGGTGAGTTACTTGATATTTTAAGTCTATGGTCATAAAGCAAATGTATGACAAGTCCAACAGTAATAATATGAAATTTCATATAATTTTGTAAAGTTTGGTAGCTAAGCATAAAACGTATAAATACAGAGACAATTGTACGAACAATTTAGTATCAATTGCTGTAAAATATTATATTTTTATCCAAGCATTAGAAACGGTATACTTTTCATAAATTTATCCAACAGTATAATGGCACTCACAGATGAAGATCATAGTAGAGTTCTTCAGTAGACAACTAAACTGTATTGTTATTCATCATTCTGTGTGTACCAAATATAAACAGCTACCATAAAATCCCACTGTGTATCAAATTATGAAGCACAATCTGTTCCTTATTACCTATTTTTACTTTTATATTCTAACGATGAAATATCGTTATTATGCTCAATGTCATAACATGTCGAAATTCATATTTACATGATTATAATTTGATTTTATTTAAATTATTGATTATAATTTAAATTATATGATTTATAATTCATATTTAAACGAAGTACAATGTGCTCCCTATTACCTATTTTTTTTACTTTTATATCCTAATGCATCATTTAGGATAAGATGCGTGCGCCAGGGCCAAATTATGTGACGTGTCCAACTCAACTAGTTCGGGTGAACTATAGCTTGGCTGGACTACTATGGTACATTTTTATAGCTTAGCTAGTCTTAATGTGATAAAAACAGGGAGCTTAGCTAGCTCTGCGTGTCAAACGAAGCGTCCGGCTGAACTGTCAAGTGAAAAATTTTATTTAGTAATGTGCTTAGTGTAATAGCATTTTGTTCTATAGTATTTTCACACAAATTCTAGGTTATATATTTGTTTTGGTATATACAATTAACGTTTTAAGCTGCAGCCAGTGTTGGAACATTATTTGGATACGTATAGTAAAGCGTAATACTCGCGGGCAAAATAGTCTCTGGCTTAAGTTATATGGCTCAGCTGAACGCCTCGTGACAAAAACACAGTCCGGCTCGACCCTCGATGACAAATGCATAGTCTAGCTAGGCTATTCAAAATTTGAATAGTCGAGCTGGACTGTATGCGTGACATAGTAGCTAGCCCATTTGAACGCGTGACATAATTAGGACCATGTGCACGCATCTTATTGTAAATAATGCATAATAATGAAATTTCTTTAAGGCTGAGTATTTTTAAAGAAGTGTGTCACAGCAGTATATTATGTTCCCGATTTATACCGGTCTAAACATGAAATCTTAGCTAATCGTCTCGAATATAAAAGCACTCTGGCAGTGAAGTATCGTAGGTATGCAGCACCAGAAGCAAACAAAAAATTTTGCACTCCTTACTCACTGATTTTGGACCCCCTACTAAATATCTTATTTTCTGCTAAAAATTTTTTGCGTTGGCTAATAAAAAACTTATTTTACGCTCAAAAATTTTGAAGTTACTACTAAATAACTCATTTTACGCTCAAAAATTTCGCGCGCCATACTAAATCTTGCATGAAAAAATTTTGTAATCTGTCATTCCCAATTTTTGGCAACATTTAAATAACCGTTGTGAAATTAATTCGTTCTCAAAAGGCGTAAAATAAAGTTACGTTTTTATCATTCTGAATTTACTTTTGTTGCTTACAAAGCAGTTGTGACGCCCCGCGATGACCTACCAAGTATGGAGGGGGCACGTGCCCCCTCTCTACGCCCCTGCATTCAAGAAAAATTTCACACACCCAAGATAGAAGTTCTTTTATGCAAGCTCTTTATTAGTCCATTCAACGGTGGCTAGTTGTGGTGCATTACGTCACTTTCCCGTTATTTTCGCAGATCTTTGAGAACAACCTTTGTTCCTTCCTGCATTCAGAGATTTTGTAATCTCGATCACTTTAGTTATATAACATTTGGGTTGCTAATAAATTCGATATCGAACCCGGCAAATATATTCGGCATCATAACTGCTGAGACAGGGAAATTAATTTACCATGAACCAACCTTTTCTACTGCCTAATGAATGCGAACAAGGGGATACAAAACAAATAAAAACAGTTACCATTCGAAACATCTCATTAAGTGAAAATTCTCTAAAAGAGCTCCACACTGGGTTGGCGGCGTGAAAAGCTAAAAGAATAAGAACTATACTATTCGATATGTCATTATAAAATTCTTGTTAATGTCATTTTTAACTACCATTGCGCCTTTAGTGCACTAAATTCCAGAAAATTCACAATTATCGTACTAAAAATCCCCAGCTTTATAGAAAATAAGGATAACATTTTATACTATTTTACACTTTCAAAAGAATAAGAACTATACTATTCGATATGTCATTATAAAATGCTTGTTAATGTCATTCTTAACTACCATTGCGCCTTTAATGCACTAAATTCCAGAAAATTCACAATTTTCGTACTAAAAATCCCCAGCTTTATAGAAAATAAGGATAAAATTTTATACTATTTTGCACCGTCTCCTGATTCGTGCATCTTATTAATATTAATGTGAATTTAACAGCAAGACTAGGGTTCCAAGTTTGTTGTGCATTTATTACCTTAGTTTATTTCAAATAATCAAATAGGGTCCAATTCATCGGTAGTTAATGGTTACCCGAATTAGGTGCTTAGTATTAAAACATTACGTGTCGAAATAATTATAAAGAGAAGATATGTAATTTAAATTACAACGTTGCAGTATAAGTGCAATTCTTCAAAAATGGCTTCTTGTTAAATTGTTAATTTTTCGTTAAATTTCACACTGTCGAATAGCGCAGTGGAATTTACACATAGTATCACGTTGCAGGTCCATCGTTCTTTTGAAGAGCGATTGAACAACAACTTACGAGGCTGAGATTTGGCATAAGAATGAGTTATAATAATTATCTATAAGATTAAAATGCTAGGATAAGTCAATAATGAGAGATCGAAGAGGTATTGTTGGTTCTACACATAACATTCTTCGACATATCGTATGATCTCGAGTCTCACAAATGTCAAAAACAATGCCACAGTCTGACTTCTGTGACAAAAATCACTCTTCTGTCAAACATCACCACTAGACACGTTGTATAATGGCTATAGTTTTTGTCAAGATGACAGCAACAATACACAGAATTTCTCCTTGTCGTCAAAATCGATTTCGATATGAAAGAATTTTTTATAACAGTTCATTCTGTAATAGGTGGAACGTCTGTCATCAATTGTACATGTAATCCATGCTCATAATACAGATGGTATGCAATTTTAACTGAGTACTTTTATCAGGGGTCATGGGATCGCCTAGTAGCAGGTCCAACGAAGCAGCTTGTTCACGATTCTAAATGACTATATTCCGTATTTAAAATTGTGCGCTAAATACAGTTTGGTTAGAGAACATTGACGGTCTAACTTATTTCACAATGTCTTTATAATGCGGCTGTATTGCCAATAACTTGGTATGACGTCGATGATTGTTGTTAAATTACAATTAATAAATTCTATTGTAATGACATCCATTTTGGTGCTAATCTCGGAGCATATATAACACATTTTAGTTTTAAAATTGCTTTGGTACTGCTTTTCAAAAATATGATAATTGCTGTTTCATTTTACCATCAAAAATGACCACAGCTTTTTCTGGGCCCCAGTAACCAGGCAAGTACCTATATACCAGATGGTTCTTAGTGTAATTCTGCCGCTATCTTAGTGATTATCACGGCAAACTTTTGCTTCTACAATGTGCTAAGTCCTTCGGTAGGGACAATTCTAGTTTGTTTGTAATATAGTTTAACATATTTATGAATGAGTAACATTACGTTATATTCAAAACAGCGCTATTAATTGGAAAACCTCTAAGATACAAGTGTGTTGTGCTGTCATTAAACATAGGAGTCTCATTAAAGACGAAATTATTTTATAATTCTTAAAAACACTAAATAATTCTTCTTGGAGTTGCATATTGATGAATATCCATACGGACCTGCGTCGGTAATTTAGTCAACGTAGCTTGCTACGTCAAGTAGAACGAGTGTATTGGTATATACCTGATAACTTGAAAATATCGGGGATAGTATCTTCTAATCGGAAATAGCCCCAATTTTTTTCTAACATCGAAGACGCTACAAATTTCGCAACTACGGCAAGCGAAAAAAATAATGATACTGATTGTAAACGTTATTTTGCTGATAAACTCTTGACTTGCGGTAGTTTGAGTCAGCAATAGAACGGGGTCACGGGGTCATGGGGTCACGGGGTCAGTTGGGGTCACATTTCTCACGGGTTCACGGGGTCGATAGACTGACCCCGTGACCCCGGATAAAAATTCTACGGTGGAATTATAAACTTTTTTCACTACTTTCTCCATACAAATATCTCACTAACATACTGTTCCATATAATTATTTATTTATTACTAAACAACTTTTTAAATTTTTTTGGCGTGGAATAATCGCGGGAGGTCATGACGATCGCAAAAATGCAAAATCGACCCTTTTGGCCAAATGCCGGCTAGGGAGACAATAATGCGAAAGATCGGTAATAATTTCCGAAACCGCAACAGTCTTGAATAAAAATGAATGCGCGCCGAGCTTAATGACTTCTAAGCTGCTACTACGTTCATTGCCGTGATGTCTTGTTATTTGTTCTTTGGAGTAGTGGGTCGATCCGATTTCAGACCCTCCGAACAATGTAAGGATGCTTCTAAGGTTAGGCTTAGGCTTATCTCTCAAACACAACCCTCAAGTAGAATGAAAATGTGAGGAGAAAGTGTAAAAGCGCCCAAACTCAGTTGACATCCATAATTTCTGAAATTTGTCCCTGATTTGAACATCTGATGTTATTTGTTTATTATTGCCTTTAAATCAAGGCTTTTTAAATGTGAGTAGAGTTATTTGTATATTGTGAGAATTTTCTATTTTTTGTTTTTAATTTTATTTTGCATTTGTGAACATGAAATACTATATTATGTGCGTGTGGTTTTTCTCATGAGATGGTTGCTATGATATGATATTGGTCATTTATGAATTTTAGAAATTCTGTACGGAATATCTAATATAAGTAGCGATTAAAAGGGTCTTCTCACACGTTTAGCTATCTAGGTTTTGGGCTATTGTTAAGTTCAAAATTGATAAATTTGAATATGTTTCATTCAGAGGTGTTGTTTAAGTTTGATTAGGGCATCATATATGAGAAATTTTTTTGGAAATCTTTACTGATGATTTCTTCACACTATTGCAAATTTCAGAACCTTATGCAATTTAGATGAAAATTATTTTCTACAAAATTAGTAATATTAATTTGTTGACGCTACAGTTGTGCATTCTGGCGATTTTGACCTTAAATTCCGGGTTCGGGAACGGATATTAAACATTAGTTGGGGCAGCGCAAAGGCTATAATTTATTTAAGACAAATAGTATTGAAATTCGCCTCAAAGATTTCGCTGAGATTTGCGTTTTCACAACGAAAACTTGGAAGGAGCTCATTTGTGGTCATGCTGAATTCCTCAGAACAAATTAATTGTTGGTTAGACTAACGGAGACTTCGGAATATTGGAAACAAATCTCTTTTTAATGAAAGCATAATTTTAATCATGCTATGTATTTTAGAAGTTAAAAATTCTTGTATTAGTGTTTATATATAATTATAATTATATATTTATATATTTAGCATCACGGGGTCACGGCACGGTGTCAAGATGCGACGGGGTCACGGGGTCACTTAGATATGACCCCGTTCCATTGCTGGTTTGAGTGGAAAATAATCGCTATTGAAAACTATTTTTGCCTGTGATGACACGCAATTTAATATGTCAGATATTTACTGTATTCTAAGAGCCATCAAATTACATTATCTTATTTGCACAATCCCCAATCTTTTTACCTCTATTTTATGCATAAGATCTCGTGGTCCGTCGGCTTACAGAGGTAGAGGTATATGGCCTAGGCGGGGTTAATATGGCTAGTTGGCGTAACCCCTACCCCGTTTGGGCACTTGTGTTGTGATTTATGTTCAATATTACAAAGCTTTAGTAAATATTTCGAGATGTCTCTAACCTAGTTTTGTAGAATAGTTCATTGAGCAATAAACGGATGAGAGATAGAAAGTCAAATTCGTATGGTTTTGGTTTTATGTCATCTCTTTGCACATTTTCTGACACCCTGAACCACCATGTTTGTTTCAAAAAAGTAGTAATATATGCTTTTAGCAAAGTATATTCTCTTCTACACTGCCGCAATACTGGCAACGACCCTGTCGTTCCCGTTAATAGTCATTTGGGCAGAGAAGGACGTTCGACAAACACGGTATACAACACCGATCCTATAATCTGTACGTAGGTTTCGTAGCTGCCAAACAATAGATACAACACGTTTTCTTATATCGAACATCAAATATTTCATTAAATCGTATATTGTTCTCCCATGAGAGCTGAATTTAATGATAGTGTGTTTTGTGAGAACAACAGTGTGGCGGCACTATATTTCAAGCTTTTTCTTGCAGCTTTAAACGCGTTTAAATTTGTGATAAACAGGATACCGACCTTAAAGTCCCGAAGGTTTACAGAGACCTCGCATTGATACAAGAGCTGGAAGTTATATAACTCTCAAGGAAAATCTTTAGCGTATCATGAATTATATCTACATTAGCGCTGTTTTCCAAATTGATTATGCTTGATCTTTTCCTGAAACAGTTTTCATAGCAGTGTTAAGCAAAAACCAATCCGTATGCATGAGTTTATATAATCGTAAGAAAAGCTAAGAAAACCTTATATAAGATGTCCCTCATCTACTGCACGATGCACGTAGCATACTTTTGCAATGATAGGTTTACTATATGACAAGGCCGCCCTGTATTCGTAATATTCGTTCATTCTAGCTGTGCTTTAATTCCTGTCGAAAAGCTTTTTGTACGAACTATCGATATAATCTTGTGGACCTACTTTTTCAATCCATTCGTTTGTATGGGATCAAGCCACCTCAATCGATTTATCTTTCGTTTTGCAATAAAAACTTTACAACAGTGCACATTGGGTTACGTATATTCCATTAATTGAACAGGATTTTTTTACGTCTTAATTTTACCCAGATTTTGCGGATTCATTTTGTTTTAAGATTGTTTTATGCGTGTTAAATGTTCACTAAGCTCTAAACATGTTAAATGGCGCTCCTTAAGCTTGCAGAAAGCTCTCCGCATTAATTGAATATTACTTCCATTGCAATAGGCTAACGATATGATTATTGTTATATAGATTTTTCTCAAAAGTTTAAATGCACAACTGATGTTAATTTGGATGCGAAGCGAAATAACTAAATTATCAGGGTTCTGCGTTTTGTGACTTATACTACAGGATTGTGTATTAATTTTCTTTCTAATATAATAATAACTGGAATCGCATGAATGATTCAGATAATATACGTGAATGCAGTAGAACGATATTCTTTTTCTTAGAAAAATCTATAATCGTTCATTTGTTTTAATAAACGTCTCTGATCCTGTTTAATTTTGACAAGTTCACTGTTTATTATCAGAAAAGTAAAGTTGGCGATTAATAAATACCTAACAGCATACTTCTAAGTTGCAACAGTAAATTTCTAGACTATTTCTATAACTCAAAATGTTACACCAACGCTCCGCTTATATTATGGTCGTGGGTTCGAATCACACTTGTGTCAACATTTTCTGACGTCCTGAACTATCATGTTATCTCTAACCAGAACTTTTTGCGTCCAGTAATCAAATATTTAACGTATTTGACAATATAATGATGTTAATGTCTTATATATGTATTGTATATTATGGTAACTTATTTTTATGATAATATTGCAATGGTTGCACTTCAATAAAATTTAGCAATTTTGTATTTTTGTATCGATTACAATAAGCCACAAACTAAAGTCGATGTTTGTTTGCTAAACATACAAAAGCACACAGAGAATTTATTGGTTTTTATCCTGGCCGTCCGTAAGATTGTGACACAGTTTTAGCTTTTCTTAAATTCTCGGAATTATATGCTATACCAAGTACAAAATGTGTAATTATTCAGGCTTTACTATTAAAAATTCAGTAATAGATATACAACTATATGTCTTATAATTTTTAGAATCGAGTGTTTTCGTCCAATAGTCCTTCAAAATAGTGCAGGACCTGCAGACTAGGTGTAAGTCTTTATAATTACTTCGTAGTTGTTTTAAGAGCAGGAAGCTTATCAAAACGTAAAGCATGTATATTCTATATTATGTGCGTTAAACTGCCAACCAACTGGCTTCCATAAATATGTTATGCAATGTATTTATATAGCATTACAACTTTTGATGACGAAACTTGAACAAGCGCAAGCTGTTACGCTATCAGTTTATTGTTTAATGCTTCTATTATAGCCCAGTGGACCTTGGTTCAATCCAAGCTTGGCGTTGTCATTTTCAACAGTTCCAAAAGTTCACAACACAGAGTGACACCTTTCGCCTAATAAATACATAAGTTTTCACATAAATTAATCCTTAAGCTTTCATAAGTTTCATCCGAAACTTGTTTCTCTATAGCCGAGCTTGTTTTAGCTTTACCTTTGACCTTTTTATAAACAACGTTACCAAATGAAAATAACCTACACTGCAAAGTCCCAATTTCGTCGTGTTCAATAAGTTCGTGCAAACATTGCTTTTGGCTCCTTTGGAGACGCCCTTCAAATATGAACAATATAGTACGTAAATATCTCAGTGGTTTGGGTGGATCACCCGCAATCATGGAATTCGGGTTATGGCCAAATCGAATTTCGTAAGTTTAAAGCTAAAATTTATAAGTCTAGTGAGTCCCATATTACCAACCAAAAAGTTGAATGCCAATTTTACATGCTGTTAGGTCAATAAATTTAACAACAGACTACGCATTTGCTACTCGCAGTGTCCCATTCCGAAATCTCAAATCTAATTTTCAAATACCTGAAATACCTTCCGGAGTGTTTTCAAAGTATAAGCTGAAAGCAGTTCAAAACTATTTAATGCCGAGTATCCACAAAAGTGGGCAGGTCATATTGTAAACTGTTGTGTTACCAGGGGTGTCGTACTATGCCTGTTTTGCTTTGCTAGGTTGCTTGTTTTATGGGTTAAGGAGCTACCCCTTATGTTTGCCTAAGTCTAAGTTGTTAATGTACGAACTGATCCAGGCTGACTTTTACAACATTAAAACCAGCTCATTGATTTTGTTCGAATAGATAAAATTATACATTTATCATTTCTTTAATGTCAAGTGCTTAGAGAGAACCATTGTAATAAAAAACGAATAATTGTGACATAATTGTGGCAGAACAAGTCATTTTCAAATTCTGCTCCAGTCGAAGGCTCCTAATTATATCCGCATCTTCAAAATTGTCGATTTTCAGGCTGGGGGATTTTAGCAAGTACTCTACGCATGTCCTAGTGTTGACAATGGTGTCAGTCATAATTGTCCACCGCTGATGTTAGTTTACCAACACAGTGGTTTTATAGAAATGTCTCAGAACTATCTGGATAACATTTAAGCCGAAACAATAAGTGGTCGTCGCCATCAATTTCACCGTAACTGAATTTATTTAATTAAATATAACGTGATGATGCAAACGAATTATTCATTTATTTATTAAAAATGCCTGGCTATAAAAACCTCAAAATGTCGCTGCGCTTTCAGAAATCACAACCTGTTTCTTGTGCTTAGCAAGCACCATGGCGATCATGATTTGCGGTGTCCCACTTATTGTATAGCTATCACCTTGTCACCTTTATGAAATCTTCATAGTTTGCGGATTGACAACTAGCTTGCCAGTTTTATTAATATATTTTTCTAATTTGGAATGCGAGTATCGTTTGGGGTGAAATGAATAAAAAATTATACTGAATATCTTTAGAAGAATAGGTAATATCGACTGCCGACAAAATGACAACGAGAAACACAGTGCTTGCCTTGTACATTATGATCGATTGCTTAGTCATGCGTTACCATTCCGCGAAATCCATAGAATAGCACCTTTATGACTATACAACACTGTCCTCTCCGACGTGAGGCTGAACAACTTTGGATATCGAGTATTGTGTTTGCTTCCTACACAAGCCGTGTCATGCGTTACCATTCCGCGAAATCCATAGAATATATGACTATACAACACTGTCCTCTCCGACGTGAGGCTGAACAACTGTGGATATCGAGTATTGTGTTTGCTTCCTACACAAGCCGTATCATAATCTGATATAGCTACTTGTTACAAATGAAAATAGGAATTAGTTTATGTTACGCGATTGAAAACAGCTATGCTTTGGATATATATTTTAGAAGCATATAAATACATTAAAGTTATAAATATTGATATATAGAGAACGCTTTAGTCGGCGAAATCCCGACTACCTGAAAATTGAATAATTCTATTGTAAAATAAAACAAAATATAACCAGAGACAAAAACGTAAGATGTTACAAAATAATGAAACCTGCTACCTATATAATAAAATTGCCACTGCATTATGGCCATTAGAAAACTCAGAAACGACTATATATTCGTGTTAACTACCGGTGGTATACCTTCAGCTCGTACATTGCCAAAAGTAGTAAAAGACACAACTAACGGAATATATCATTGTCACAGTATTACCTGTTATCTATATTTTCTGCAACAATGTTAAATTAACAAAAAAATTGTGTGTTTTTTCGAATGACATAAAAGGTCCCTGGATTTGTATGTCTAGTTTGTATGTATTCCAATTTTGGCAAAATTACGTCAAAACGATCGCTCTTATCCGTTTTATAAATATGGACCTAGGTGATAAATAAGCAAATTCACACCTTTGGTATTACTAACATTTCCTTTAAACCAAAGTTCACATTGTAGTCAAGCAAAACCTTCAATCGAAATTTAATAGATTATTAAATATAATTCTCACTTTTTCATTTCTATACTAGTTTTTTTTCAATTTCGTCGTAATGAATCAAGGTTTCGTCTGAAATACGATAATTACGCATCGTCACGCAACCCTTAAACTAAACTGTCGTTTGTCTCATGATTTTGATTTTTGTAATTTAAAAAGTTATCAGACTGTGACATTGTCGTCATGACTTGAAAGAGAACGACGTATTATGCATGGAATCTATAGCACAATTATAAAACAATACAGCTGGGTTCAGATTATAATCTTTTGGATATTTGACCGGTTTTTTCAACACACCTTGCAATACAACTGGCAACTATAATGCAATAGATGCTAAAAAGAAAGCCTTTTTGCCAGGCATACCAATTTCCAAAATATAATCGCTTTTGACACATACGCACAGATACACTGAATATGACATTGCTATTTATAAGCAAAAATTACTGCTCAAAGATATGTCTCATCAGATGTTATATTCCATTTTGTGGAAAATGTATAACAAAATATATAAATTTCAGGAATAATATTACTCACTTCTATCAACCGACAAAATACGAAACGATAACGACAACACCGTTAAGCGAATACCTTAGGTATATGAGACATGTTCAGGCTAATTCAGCATGAGTATCCACGACTCCTTTTGAAGAATGGTAATGCTGTTTCGATAGGCCTTCACACTGCAGTTTGACTAAAGCTATTGGCGGAAAGACACATGCAACACCTATAACTCGGCAACGAACTAAGTTTCAACCTTGGGGGAACCTTGGTTAGGCCTAATAAGTTCTCTTTTGAGTCAATAATCACGAAAAATACTTAGTTTAAAACAGATGCTGTGCAGATGTTATTGCCGGTTATAAACTTTGATTTGTTTATATAAATTAGTTGAAATTTTTACAGCTCATGCACCGCCTACACAGAAAGCGCACACTTTAGAACCATAATATTCCTTCTACCTTTGGTCAGAATTATTGCAAATTTTACAACAATCCATTACTTGAAATGGTCGTTTGGTTTACGTTAGGTTCAATGTTCAGAAGATAAATTTTGGTACTATTGTATCCACTTATACAAGTTGCAGATTCTACGTTAGACCGATCATCTCAAAACCACATTGCACTTCAAAGTCATGCGCAATTTCCTTTTAGTCTATCTTAGTGTTGATGTATTTTCTCAAAGTTTCACGGAGCATATTGCTGTAACCCATACATACCGAAGCAGGGGTTCAGGGGTTACTCTCTGAAGTCTAGGACCCCACGAGGGTGCAAACCGACCCCGGCTACCCCCTGCGAAGCCTCGTCTGTTGTAATTTGTGCCACGTTGAGTATATATTTTCTGTTGGCAAAAAAACTATGCTAAAATTTCATGGAACATGTCTGGATAAACTAAGTTACATTTTAATAATAACGCACCGCTAATACTCAGTTTATACTGCGATAGCGATAATCTTCATTCAAAAATCAATGCATACGACTATTTATACACAGGAGAATAGGGAAGCAGGAAATATTAATAGTGGAAGCTTTATTTTCTCTGCGGTATCTGTGTTCGATCATCAAGTATGCTATCAATCGACCTCACTACTTTAAAAGTTAGCCATCAATGGTTGTAAATCTTATTCCGACATTGCCATGGTACATGGAACTACTCTATATCTAGTTTGATAGTGAATAAGTATTGTTCTAAATTATTTCTTGAAATCTGTTTCTATTATATCTAATTTTTGTCCCACAATATATCGCGATAATAAGTAGGCAAAAATAAATTTTTGAAAAAAAAAACAAGCATATAATAGGAGTTAAATACGGGTCCTCATGGCCACCTAGTGAGCAATTAGTTTCGAAGTGGTCTATGCAGGTCTGATTTGCAAAAGGCGTTTCAGCAATTGTGTTATTACCGTGAAGACTTGTTCCAGCACGGCTAATACGTAACTCATTAGAACAAATCAGCGTCTATAGCTGAACTGAATATGGTCGAAATGAACATTGCCCGTGATTAAATCGACATTGTGAATATACGGCAAACTACAAATTAACGTAGCGTGCTATCATAAGGAAGAAACCTGTTATATCTTTAATATAACTTGAATCACAAAAATATGGCCAATAGGAATTAGCACGACTGAACCCCTCCATACTTTAATCACGCTCTACTGGGGATTAAAGTTTCAACAACTCATTTTATGGCAAAATAAGCTCAAGATTTTGTAATAATAAGCCGAACGATTTAAAGTTTCCGCATAGGCTACATATTTATAGAATCAGATTAGATATAATTAAGTACCCGAATGTACCACAAGTTCTAGCTGCGTTAACGATATAACCGCTAACAGACCTCGTAACAATCTCAAACAGTTCCGTTTCTAACGAAAAACCAAGCACTCTTCACATGGACGTAAACACATCATAATAACAAAAACCCAACAACACTTTTACTAGCTACTATCCTTTCGTTTCTCTAAATATGGAAATCTTCGCCTCTCTTCTCAGAATCTATCTCGAGTTCATTGTGATCACTAAATTATCGAGATATTCTAGACAATATGTGACCTTATGTGGCACATCCGTTGTAATTTACATCAGCTCAGAATCTATTGGGGAGTTAAATAGGAATCACTGTTACAAGCTATAACCAGTGAATTGATGGGTTGATTAATTTTGCTCAATTTTGCAGTGCATTTTCGAGCATAAAAGTATAAAAACTATTGATTTTAACCCTGTATATCTCAAAGATCTTTGAGAAACACGAAGAGGTCAATTATCCGCAATGTTGACATGACACCTTAATTAAAACGTGGTCTAACTGTTCACAGCGTCATACTAGGAGTTTGTGTATGGATTCGTTCTACTATCGATCTGTGTTCAACTTCCTTGCCACTCTCGCTTTTTTGCACTTTGAGCAGTTTTTTGTTCTAGCAAATATACCGGAATGGCAACGTGGTAAGATGGACATGGAACGAATAAAATGGTAATACAAAGCCGATCTTGCTTTTATCACGTTTCTTCCTTTTGATTGGGAATAGGGGAATTGGTTGAATTAAATTCTGAAAAGCTAACGGCCAATAGCGGAAAATCTGTGTAGTAGAAAGAAATTGTGTCTACGTCATTATGATGGTGCGTTGTCATCGCCTGCATAAATTCCGGAAAACCAAATTTTGCCAAATTATATAAAGTATTATGCCTCGGGTGTTTTTCGACATTGGGGTGCTTTAAAGCTAAGATTATTTTTGACAATTGAATGTTATCGTCATACCTGTGTTTTTGTTTCATTGTGCCAGCTTTATTTTTATCAACCCCTACCGTAGGAGCGGCACAGGTGTATTCGAAGTTAACTATTATAGGTAAGGTACTCGTCGTCCAACCTAATTCACCATGATGGCGGTGTAGGCTCCGACCCTGTAAGGCCGCAGACCTCTCTCCCAAAAAGACCCAGCTACACCCCTAGGACCTCGGACCGTGAGCAGGTATGTATTAAACGGTAGGGTTTAAGATGTTACTAGCAAAAACAGCTGTCATTCACAACACATTTATTAATATGCAAACTATTACATCATTGTCTACCACCGGCGCCCGCTCTTCTTTCAATTTTAGCTTTATGCGAAACAAAGGCTTGAGTTACGCAGAAACAGTGTACCTCGACGAGAACATTTTGTATATTTGTTTTGTTTTACTTACCTGTTATGGTTGCTTTTATCAGTCCGGTGTTGACTAGTTTATTTAATAACAAAGTAAAGCTCCTTGTCACCGTTGGCATCTTTTGGCATTGTAAATTCATTTTAGTCTAATATCAGGTTACGACACCTAGTAGTAGTTTATGTTTTGCTTCAATAATCTCTGCTTCTCCGTGAACAGCTGTGAATATGTACCGCCCCTCACAGCGCTTCACTATGGCGTCTTCCTCGTCCCATTATGATCTTTCGAA
This sequence comes from Trileptium ribeirensis, assembly GCA_030248225.1. NCBI lineage: Eukaryota > Metazoa > Nematoda > Enoplea > Enoplida > Thoracostomopsidae > Trileptium > Trileptium ribeirensis. The sequence continues at coordinate 24,025 of JASANE010014562.1, forward strand.
ATAGTACAAACACTGATAGACAGTGCTGAAATAACTGCACATAAGATTGAAATGTTTTCTCAAAATTACTAGCTTATTTATGTACTAAACTGGCCTATGTACAAATCCAAACAAATTTTCATTTTACTTAAACACTTTGCACGAATTTTACAATAAAGCTACTGCGAATTCCTTTTCGTAGCATGAATTTCTTTTGGTGGTGAACAACAGATACAAATGAGTTTTATTTTAGCTTACTACTAGTTGCTCACTGCAAAAGTTATAGTTTTTATTTTCGTGGTTTCCGTTGAAACAACTTAGTTATTATATCTTGAGTGGTTTAGTTATTATATCTTGAGTAGTTTAGTTATTATATCTTGAGTGTTATATGCTCGAAAAACCTTGTTTCAAATACTCGCTTTGGTTTCTGTTAAAGTAAAAATCAATACAATTTTTGGGCAACATTATATCTAATAGTGAAGCTATTAACACGAATATATGTAGCTTTGAAGTATGAAGAATACATATAGATTATATCTTATTATATATTGAAGACCTATGGCAAAGAATGAAGTATCAGTATGTACTACATCTAGATAATACCCAATTACAAAACATAATATCATATCTGATCTGAAGGAACGGGTACACTGTTAGCATTGCCTAATAAATTCTCCACTCATTTGTCTTCTAAAAGTGCTGACGGAATGCTGAGACAAGACTAATATCTTAATTAACACCCTGTTTCCTGGAAACTAAAGCTGGTGAGTAAAATTTGTTAGGGCAGGCCAAGCTATTTGTTCCCGGCAGGCATATAAATCCTTTTTACTAAAGCAAAGCGGCTAAACTTCTAGCCCGTGAGATTGTAGATCTTTTGGCTGAAACTGACGAAGTATTAAAATTATGAATCGCTGTTTAAGCAAACCCGCTATTATTCTGTTCAGACAGCCACATGCCGTATAAAGTAGATCACAAAGCTTGTTTCCCTGTATTGTTAAAAGATGTGGAAAGCATCGAATTCAACGTTTTGAACCGTCATAGAAACAAATACAACCTCCCATTGAAAAGTTGACGATGTTTTGCGGAAAAGTATATTTTTTCAGCTTAAAAGTGTGAAAGCTTAAACAACGTTGCGGTGCATTTCGTGCTGTCTTCCTGTATTCCATGTCTGTTCTTGGTGGACATCTTTTTTTTCTTTTATAGTTGGACAGAAATGTCCCCCGTCATAATTTCGTTGGGGGGGGGGGACAATTGTCCCTGTTCAATTTCGTCGGAGGTGGACATTTGTCTGCCTCCTCACAAAACCATAAGATGGGGCTGTCAAAATGTCAGCCCACGAAATCATGAGAGAGTGGGACAAAATGATTCCGGCCCACGAAATAATGGACAATAAAATGTCCCGCTACAAAGTAAGCTGAAGAGCCATACTCTGCACCAAAGTATAATCACCTGTTGTTGTCAAGAAGTACTTGCACTAGCTATGCGATGATATTTAAACGATATAATGCTCACACTGCCAACGATAATTTGTGATTTATGCCTACGGGCATTGACAATTTGCCAGCGAACATTCCTAACAAACTACTGTGCTTATTAACTCGGCAAGTGATAATAAGTGTAACTATAACCTAAGTTTGACTAATTCTAAAATAAATAAACTATTTCGATTCGCACTGATTTATTTGAAGATCTTAGTTAAGTCTAGAAAACTCAGCTAACGTCGCTTGAAGGATCTATTTTCTTCTTGACGTCACGGACGGAGCATAATTTTATTGCATTATGTGCACGTTTGGGCGATCTGCTTGTGTCAAGAAACTTATAAGCACATGCTTACTTAGTGATTAAACTAATCCCAGTTCTAATACACCGTGAAAAATGTAAAATATTCATAAAGCATACGTAACGTAGATTACATGCATTATATGAATAAAACTTGCTACAATTAGTTTTCCTGAAAAATTAGTTCCAATTCAGGTTCGCTCATAGACTTGAAGACTAGCCTAATACATGCTCATCTCGTTTTCCTTTGTAACATTATCAAAATATGAGAATGTTGACCACAGTTTGACACTGGCTTTTAGTCTGATTGGTTCGGAAAATGTTAAGACAGTATTCTTTGATTCTGCATACTCAGTTTTTTAATTCTATTACTGTAAGTACAGAATTATAAACAGTGTCGTACAATATGTTTGCAAGATTGTTCATAAGTTAAGAAAGCAAAAAATATTGGCCCGCAGATACTGCGACCACATCGTGATGGGTTAGCGGGGCATCACATATGAATGTTCGTTTTTGCGTACATCTTATATACACATCTTATATACATGTGTACACTGAATAATACTAAAATCATGTAAAGGTTTTTAACCTCACGCCCTGTCAACAGAGCTCATTGTGGCGCTCCGAAGTCTCAGGAGAGGGTGGGGTTGCGAGGGTCGGTGGCGAGAGAGGGGGTGGGTAGAGGTCTCTGGCTGAGGTCCTCCAGGGGGTGTTAAAAAGCTTCCGATTTTCAAGATTGTTCATAAGTTAAGATGCTTACATCTGATCATCTGTTGAATAATACTAAAATCATGTAACCATTTTAACCTCACCGTCCTATCACACAGTCTCATTCATGCTGGCGCTACGAGGTCTTAGGGAGAGGGCGGAGTATGTGGTAGCCGGAGTCGGCAGCGGGTGAGGGAGGTAGAGGCCTCGGGCGAAGGTCCTCGAGCAGGGATGCTGAAAAAAGCTGACGACCTTCATCGCTCACCGACGATATGGTTTTTCCGAGTGTACACATACCTTTGCCTTTTCAGCATTGCGCCGTGGGGGCGGGGGTAGGGTGCGGAGGACCAAGGGGCTATGGTTACTCTCAGGAAGGGTACACGAAGGCCACGAAGGCGTACGAGACCTCAGTGGTAGCACCCCTGAACCCATAATTCGGCACGACGAACAGACTATACACTATTGTGGTTAGACGTATTTTAACTTAATTTACTGTGAATGTCATACCTAAGCAGCATTTATTTTTACCAAAGATATTAACTGACCTTTGTATAAAAGCTGTGTATTTGAACACGAAATGCCACAGTTTTTGATTTCACTACAAAATGCATATCAATTTCATTATTGTTGCTTTCTTCTGTCATGTTAAAGCCTGAATATTGTGATGTAATGCGGTATAATCTAGAGATTAAAGACAAAAGTTGGCTTGTAATTCCGTGTCCTTCCGTTTACTGAGCGAGCAAAAGAGAACTTGTTGCTGTTTACAATTAATAATTTATAGTGGCGGCGTTGGAGTGGAGATTATTATATGCAATAAAGACAGCGCTAAAAGCTCAGATTTATCTCAAAAGTTGGGAGTTTTAGCACTTAGTAGGATTAGTATAAATAACATTGACATTGAAGAAGACTAATAAGTGGAGGTTAGCCGTCCTATATACTAAAGAGGACGTCGATATCCCCTGAACTCTCTTTATATGAGCCCACGCGTAGTACTTTGCTCTTTAGGTGTAATGTTGAGTAAATATGTGATATTCATTTCGAACTGAACTTTGCAAGTTACTTTAGATTTATACTGCACGGTTATATTCCCTATTCACGCGAATTTTTCATTACTTTAATATTAATACAATGCGCTAAAATGAAATTATGTTTATGGCTAAAATTTATTGAACACTAAGTAGCTCAAAATAGAGGCACCATAGAAAGAACCAGACTAAACAAAGACATTTTCTTCGATGACCTAAAAACTTTCGGCTTATAGAATTCCCATTATCATAATTCAATGAGGTGACGTTAACGACAGAAAAGTAACTGTATAATCATACTTGTTCATAGGGCTGACAGGGAAATTATCCGCTGAAGCTTGGACCACCATTTGGGGCTCTCTCAACCCCTGAGGCTCGGCATCATACCCCCTTCCACACCCCCGTGCCGGAGGTGCCTGGAAAATTTTGGAAAAATAGGCAAAAATCACGCAAAATGATCACAATTTGAGCGAAATTAAGACAAATAGGGGAATTAGTGGCACAAGGTGAATGAAATTTGGTAAACTTAGTGCAAAAAATTTTTAAATTTGACTTCCAAAGTATTTCATATGTTTATCCCCCAGACGACCTGCCAGCCAGCGCCGACACCTTTATCCCTGAACACCCTAGCGATAAACTCCCCCGTCCCTCTCCACCCAACCATGTCGCATGCGCTAACCCCCTGGGACTTCCATACTCTCCCTTTTTCATATATAATCAACTGGATTGCAAATGTTCCGACTATAATTTATGGGTGGACTTGAAATTTTACATCATTTCAGCAACGAGTCTTTCACAGAGAAGTTGTGCAGCGTTCCGGCTTCATAAGAGAGTAATGTCATGTAACTGGTTTACGCTGCTGTAAATTACGCAGTTTTTGTAACAGGTTGCACCAACGTAACCTGGTTACACCTTTGTTCATTTGCAACTTTATAATACCACACATAGGTTTAACGTGGTTACGCGAAATCACAGTGACATGTAACTCCGTACATCAAAGTAATCCAGTTACACTGTTTAAGCCTTTACTTGTCACACTTCTGTGTTACTGAGTTACATGTGCCTGTAACACGCAGTACGGGTGGTCAAGGTGCCACCGGGTTACGTTGGTGTAACCTGTTACAAAAATTTTGTAACTTAACCCGTTTACACGACAGTAATGTCTTGCGAAGCAGGAACGCAGCACACTATTCTCTAAGAAATACGCATAGGCAACAGCTTAGTATAACTTTTCATTTTCTCAGTATATATACAGGGTGTTTCATAAGTAAGGAAAATGTTTGAACTGTCATAATTCAACAACCACTTGAGATACCTTAACGAATTTTTATTTGTTATTGAAAAGCATTTATACATTTATACTTAGATATTACTAGCTTAGTGTTGGGCGCCGGCCGTAAAGGCCAACGGTTTGCCGGCAGGCTTTTTTCCGGCCGGCTGGTTTACCGATCGGCCTTTATTATGCAGGCCGCTTTCCCGGCTCGCAAAATTTCACGACCGGTCGGAAAACGTAAAATCTGGCCGTGTCTAACACCACTAAAGCTCAGCCTTAGTTATAGATTTTACCATTATTCTACTCAGGTCGGCAAGGCGGTTCGAACGGTACATAAAAGATATCACGCAATCGATTATCAGGCAATCTACAGTTGTGGAAACAATCTGTAGTTTATTGGTGCACTGGCGCACGTGTTTTAGAAATAGATCAAACGGACTTGACCGTAGGAATGTGGTCATACTTTGGGGGCTTGTATTTGCAAGCATTACATACATATGTTAGTGTCGTCCACTGTAGATGTAATCCGGAAAATATGTTATGATACCTTTGAAAGAGACCGCTGGAGTCCGCGTACCAATTAAAAAGATCTCAATTCTTAATACATTTATACAAGAAAAAATGCAAATAAGGTTGCGTAGAGCAATAGGTGAGGTATTGCGTAAGCATTAGAGGCCACCAGGCAGCTATTGTCGCTACAGACTTCGTTCTAACATGTAAGCTGTTTTCGAGGCTGCTTGGTATATATTAAGTATTTGTTGTTACACTGTAATTAGAACTGCGGCGTGCAGAAAATCCTGGTATTACTCGTGACTGTGCAATGGATGAATGCAACTTTCTGCTTAATTAACGCTGACAAATTTAGATTTTCAAAAAAATAAAAAGATGCAAAATTTTCAACATTCTGCGGAAGCCGGAAAAGTCGCTGGTATCCGGCTTCCGGCAGGTCGTTTTTCAGCCTGTCATTTTCCTACGTGCCATTTTGCCCGTAGGCAGTTTTACTGGCTGGACGGGCAGCTTGTCAGCCGGCGGCCCGCCGTAAAATTTGGTGCCAGCTCGGTGGGTGTACAACGGTAAAGCTATATTGCTAGTTGTCGACTTTCTCTCAGAGACAAAGCTACAGCAGCTGTACTCAAAATCTAACAATTCGTCTGAAGTTATTACTCATAGAGCTTTGCCAGTCATAAATGTAGTCTTGCTCTTAATCAAAAATTCGATGCTACTGGATCAGTATTGGATTTGTCTAAGTCGGGTCGCCAACACACAGCTACTGGGGATGACAGTATTGATATTGCCGCAAACAAAGTCAAATCGCGGCACAAGTCAATTCGTTTGCTACCGGTGTAAACTCGACTGTCGAGGATGAGGGATGATGGAATCATCGAGGGGCTAGGACTTTAGTCATTCCATCTGCAATTAATACATCAACTACACGAAGATGATTTTGGCCTCTGGTTGGGTTTGGTGAAGAATGGTTTGCGAAACGTGACGATGATCCGGAATTGGTTAAGATCGACTTATTTGGTCAGGTGAAAGCTCATTCAAGCTTAGTCCTCGCGTAAATAGCCACCCGCGTTTACTGGGCCAAGGAGAATCCTCTTGAAGCAACCAACCAGCAGCCTCACGCTCCTGAAGTGAATGTTTGAATGGACATGCAGTCTGGAGTTTGGTTTCGCCATTCTTTTTCGACGAAATTGCTACAGCTGTAGGTATTTGACAATGTTGAAGGATGCTTTTTGACCCCAATTTGAGCAGCTGGACGAGTGCAACAAATTTTGTTCCAACAGGACAGCGTACATACTCATATGTCAAATATTAAGGGAGAGAAAGCTGTATCTCAACTTTAGAATCGCTGGATTGGTGGATGTGGACCTATAGAGTGACCTAGCCGTTCCCTGATTTTGACGTCTCATGACTTGTTTCTCTGGGGTGTCCTGAAAGAGAAAGTTTACAGAACGAACAATAGCACTGTGATACAACATAAGAACGAAATTACAGAAGAACATGGTCTGATTGACAGTGATTGGTTTCGAAGCGCTTGACGCTCTGTGCGATAACGTGATGCAGAAATGGTGGAGGTTTAGGGGCCCAGCTGTTACAGTAATACCAAGGTGTTTTGTTAATTTTGCACGTCTACGTTAGTATTATTTGTAATTGAGATGTTGTGCCTGAATCGTTTGCGGTTCAGATGCTATAAAGCGCCAAAGTGTTTTCCTTACCACTGGGACACAATCATAGAATACGATGTACTTTCTTCAGCCAAATTTAAAATTTAAGATTTTGTACCTCGAAACTGAATTATTACATGGGAATACAGGTTATATTTTGGATAGAGCAATATAATTATTAACTAACAGGCGAAATATATGAAATTTAGGAAGTTTTCTCCTTGATAATTAACTTATAAGTTAGAAAAAATCCTAAGAAATGATGAAAGATTTGCTAACTGTAAGCCAGGCAGATTGCGAGTTTGTCATTTTGACGGAGGCTTGCTGGAGTCGATAAATTTAGCAATCATTCCAAATATTGCACTAACCCAGTGGGCCCAAGATACCATGATCTAAGCATGCATAACCCCTTACTATTCCAGCTGCTACGTAGGGGCATTTATACATTGAACATATTTTAGCTGCATTGTATACTTATTTTAACCGCCAAGTATACAATAATGGTTGAAAGTAAGACAGAAATAAATATTATTAGTCTTTAGCCTCTTTATGTGTATTTAAAATCGCTAACATTTTGCGGTGATATTTGGTCCCATATAAAATCTTTCAAATTTTGGATCTTGGAAATGGTTGTAATCTCTGCCCAAGCTACAACGGGAAAATGAATTGGCTATTAACTAAATAAATCGCGTTTCAACAACTAATGGTTAGTTTTAACAACTAACAACTAATTGTATTTAAAATCGCTAACATTTTGCGGTGATATTTCGTCCCATATAAAATCTTTCAAATTTTGGATCTTGGCAATGGTTGTAATCTCTGGCCAAGGTACAACGGGAAAATGAACTTGGCTATTAACTAAATAAATCGCATTTTAAGAACTAACGGTTAGCAACTTCGAAGACTGGATGCTGCAGCAGCTGCTGTTACAATTATTTTTCAGTTTGATTTAGGGTTTGAAGTTAGTCAGAGCGTTCTTACATTTATTACTAAGGCATAAACCGCGCTGTATCTAAATTTAATTTATAGATTAGTACTAGCAGCTAAATTAGGTCACGAAGTTGCATGTTCGTCTGAGAAAGAGCTCTCAATCAGATGGTTGTCGATATAAGAAAGATTTATGTAAATTTCTGATATATGCATGAGTTTTCTTATGAGCTTAAAAAGCATTATACACGTTTGCTTAGTACTGCAGATGGCTTAGTTGGTGCTTTGGATTAATTGTTTACTGTGTCTTAACCCATTACAGTTCAATATGTCATACCACACATTTTTGTATTATGTATTTTTGTCACAGCCTGTGACAACATTTTTGACATTTGTCAGAATCTTTAAAGTAATATATAGATTTCGTTCATACGCAAACAGACACCGTGTTGGAATCACTTCCAGATAAGTAATAGTATATAATAACAGCTGTATCTAATAAATATGGGCATATTTTTCAATGTCCATCGTTGTTTCCTTATTAGTCACACAACGAAGACGACAGACCTACAATATGAGTCTTATCTGGAAGTGATTATATATTCCGTTTATGTAATATTTCCACTTGGCATGAAATATTACGTTTTATAGCGGGACTTGAAAAAACCACTACTGCATATGTACGAAAAGTTAAACCATAACCTTGTAGGCGTTCATTTATTTTTTGACTAGATTTTGACAATTTTGACTAATACCTTAACTTTAGACTTGAACTAGACGTTGTAGTGTTAAAACAACATTTGTTGTTCCTCTATTTCAGCACCTTTACCCAAGCTAGTTTTTGATCTCTCGACGTGTGAAATATTACATAAACGGTGCATGAAATTGATAATCAGCACGTAGGATTTTTAATATTGATATAGAATTTTCAAGTCCGTTATTTGGAAATTTCAGCTTTTATTGTAATTGTTACGCAGCGTACAAAATTTCACAAAAGAGCTGGCTTTATAAATGGTGATTTATAGAGTTAACTAACTACTAAATCGAAATGTCGCTTATCAGGTTCAAATGTGTCGATAATGCACACAAGACAAACAACAGTTAGTCCACTCGTTTGCTGGTGTTCACTACAAACGGGTTATACGATACGCTATTAGCTGCTTTAAGTTAGCTTGTTTTATACTAGACGTTCACATGTAAGTATTAAACTACTAGCTATATTTCGGAGTATGACTAAGAATCGAACGAGCATTGTCGACACTGTTCAATTGCTTGGAGCCACAACACCAAATCAGGTTGTGAAAATGGGTTTCATTCTCTACAACCACAAGAGTTTGCCCAACATTATACGAAACATAAATAGATTAATAAAGTCATGTCAATCCATTATTGAAACAATCTATATCTCTCTTAGAAACCGCTCTTAGATATAAATTGCATGATAGCGCATCTAAAAGTGTCCGTTGCAGGCGTAAGAAAACTCCGTTGTCTAGTATGTGGCTTTGGCATTTTGTATTCGTATAATGCTCATAAAGATAAAGCTGTAAAATTGTTTAGCAAAATTCAGCGATATATCGACGGATTTTGGAAGCGACAACTACTGAATTATTCAAATCCATAAATGTCGAGTCTTATTATCTTTTTGTTTTAATCGAACCATGTCTCGTCACTTCACAACAATGTACATTAAATTATGATTTTATAAAACTCACTTGGACAACAGAGCATAATCTATGCTATATATAATAAAACGGAGATGTAATTTTTATATACAACTTTTACCAATCTGTAAAAACTATCAGAGTAGCCAACTCGACGCACTAACCGAATTGAAAGGGTTTTAACTAAATTAAGTCAATAATATAAGACGACAAGTTATAGCCGAGATGCAGTCCGGTGCATTATTCCTTCACAAATTCGAATAATATTGCTAAGTAAGCATACATTAAATGTACAGAAGATGAGCTTTTCCTTTCATGCCATATATTTTTAACTCCGAAGGAGCCATGTAAACTTCTATTTTAACTAAGCAATTATTTAGAAACTGACTAGTACTACTAAAATTGATTATTTTTCACAATGCTTTCTTTGAATCATAACATTGATTTTGATTTTTCTAAAACGTCCCACGGCAGTAGAATAATGTGCTATAGCCCTGCTGTAAAATGCTGCCTTTTATTGTTAATTAGTATGAATAATCATTAACATTGTAACCAGGGAATGTTGTAGTATATTTTGTAAATACCGGTTGCTTATCCAGGGACAATACGAAATATTGAGTGAGAATTTACACGAAACTTAAACTACCGAAAATTGTTCGGGTCACGATAACTTATTACTGCTTAACTTTTATATTCAAGCGGTTTTTCGGTATATGCGCTTTTAATTATTGCTGTATAATTAAGCTAATTAAGTTGTAGAGCAAACGATCGCAACCGAGCAAAGCAACTTGAGCTAGAAGAAAGCCATCTATGGCCAACGCCGCACTGAATTACGAGTAAACCCACCTAAGGTGTGTGCAATGTGGTTGACCTTTTACCAAAATCTCGGACTGAGCCAAGTATATTTTCAAGGTAATAATTTTATATGTGTTTGCAGTTTACCGAATGCGAACGTGGACTCTGTTATCTATGAACACAACTTGTATAGGCATACATTTGATGATTTTACTCGTCGCTCACGTTTATTACATGACATGCCGAAAGTTATAGCTGTGATAGCGGTCTAAAGTATTCAATAAAATCGCTAGCGCGTTTTCAAGTGTATGCTGTCATTAAATTGAGATGCCAAATAGTAAAATAATTACAACAAAAAGTACAGTCGTGATTTTCTATCGCAACTGATACACACATGCACAAATAACATAATCTGAAATCGTGATTTGTGTACGGACGCTGATTTTTTCATCATGAATTGATTACGTAACTAAGGTAGATCCACTCATCAGTGAAACTACAATTTGCACTATGCTTTGGAAGTTGTTAAAGCGAAAACGGTACGCTAAGCACAAACATATGTTTGCAATTTTTAAGCGTTGAAGCCTGAAAACTCATCGAGAATGCTATTTAATTCGTTGAGTAAATGTTTAATTTTGAGTATTAATTAAAAGTGCTAAAACAGCAATTGTAAATTTCGCTGATGTTTTCGTCACATTATGTTTCTCGTTAAACGCACATTTTCTTTTACATTCTAAAGTTAAGCAAGTATAGTGTGCATTGGTCTCACATAGTTGTGTTCGGTCTCGTCTATGTATTATGCTTTGCCTATGCAAAACTTAGTTTAGTTTCAGCTCAGTTTCTTATTCTGATATACTAGACTGTCAAAATCTAACAGAAATTAAAACTGTTTACGGGAAAGATGTTAAAATTGTTAGCTGTTTCTTTAAATAAAAAATCAAAATCATTTTGTTACACCGGAATTTTATAGTGTGTCATTTGTAAACGTGGTATAACTGGCATAGTACAGGCTATACTACAAATAAGTGAAAATCGGCTCAAACAATGAATGGCTTGATCTATATCTCTAACAACTAACAGTACAGATTTTTCAGTAATTAATGAATAAATATTTGTAGGTGCGAAAAATCATTATGAGAGTAGTTTAGTTATAATAGAATAGATACAACAATTTATCAATACTGATTATTAGTAGAAAAATACGCAACCTTTTTATTTGATTTATAACCATCATGTTAACTACGGGCATGACATTAGAAATACCGAAACTTATGGTCGTCAGCTCCCAGGTATCTCCTGGAGAAAATCCAAAGCGAAGACGAAACCGAAGCGGCAATACTACTCATGAATCTGCCACTTTAAACAGTAGAAGCACGCTGAACACACCGAATCTTACAACAAGAAGGCGTTATGATGATTACGACAAAATTAGCGTTGAAAGCTTTTCGTCGTCTATCGGTCATGACAGAGAGCGACGTGGTTTTGATACTTTCGGCGCTTATCAAAGTCTATCTGCATCGCTTTGTGACATTAAGTCGTCTAGCGATGCTGCTCCGCCAGAAGCTCCAGTTGGCATAACAGAATCTGGTGGAAGTGCACATGGCCCTAAGCAAAAACATCTTTTGTCGAGGACAAAAAAATTTGCAAGAACCCTAACATCACGTATGCCGCGACGCAAGCGAAGTAAAGCCCAGCGTGCAACGTCGTACTTATTTGACTTCCGACATCAGGCTGTGCGAAAAACAAACAGTTGGACTGAAGACGACAATGCAGGTATGTTTTGAAATTTTCTTGCTTTCTGTTGTTATATTAGCAATTCTTTTGCCATTAGACATACCTAAGATAAAACCACATTGTTCAAAAACTTTCGATCTCTTTAATACCCGAGGTCAAAGAGGGACTGACCAAAAGTGTTTGAATATTTTAGTGTACGTGTCTACCACATTTATGATCCTCATGACACCATCAATACACAACTAATTATGGTCATTAAAATTCATTCCAAACGATGGTGATTGTTTACGCGTAAACAACTTTCCAAGTTGATATTCTTCAAAATCAGAGTTGACATAACGCCGTTCGTCAGATACCATTTTACCGTACTTGGGCACGTTCGAGATTCAGCGGAATAGCCGCTGCTTAGGGGAGGGGATTCGGCCGAGGGGATAAAATTTTCGAAATTTTTCGGAACTCAAAATTATCACTCGATTTTTGCAAATTTCCCCCAATTTTCTCAAATTTGCCCCAATTTATGCAAATTTTTGCAGAATGTTCCAATTTTTGCCTATCTTTCTCAAAAATGTCTGGCGCGATGGGATGAGGCGAGCCCCAGTGGTTAATCCCTTCTCTCGCAAGAGCATGTATACATTCTTACTACAGACAACTAATTTCATTAAATTCCGATGAGGTAAAGAATACCTTCCAAGGGGATCGGCGTTACCCCGAGGGAATAATATCCCCCAGAATATGTATGCATTTTTACTACGTATTACTAAATGCATTAAATTGCGATGAGCTATAATCTAAATGAGTATTATGCACTGTAGTTACAGGCATACTTTCGAAATTCAATAAATATAAATGCACGTTTACTGGATTAGGAAGTAAAGGAGAGTGGAAATGACGAGAATCTAAAACAGGTACTGTGTCGGCATCTATGAGACGCTTTTGACGACAACAGGGATCATGACAGGTGTCACGTTTCTGTTGCACATATTTACACTTGATCAGCCCCGTTACGTTAAATAAGTAATGTTTCACAGATAATATATAGGTGCTGCTCAATTTATCGTTTATCAATAAACTGAATACTTCGGTGATAATGCCTTTCTTTACAGCTATTAATTCGTTTTTTCTGCATAATAATATTTCATACCTCTATGTGTGAGCGTAAGCGTGTAGGGTTCAGAAAATTAACAAGTTATGCTATCAAAAAGTCTGAACGCTCATGCTGTAAAAATATCACTACTTTTCCGGAGATTAAAGATTATGTTTTCCTTAAATTAAGCACATGTCACAGCAGTCTTAAAACAAAATTAAGTAAAAGTAAGATCATTTTAGTAGCATTGTATCATGCCGGCTAACATCAAATTGCGTAGATTCAAAATCTTCAGAACTCTGATAAACAAGTATAAGTTCCATTTATGCTTGCTTATAAAAGCCAAGCATTAATAATTCTAATTTTACAAGGAAATCAAATGAGAAATAAACTTCCAAATTCAAGAATTTTCGCGCACGAACGCAGAGCAACTGATTGCAAAACGCAGTAATTTCTGTTCGGTAACACAATGCCCCTATTTGCTATTCAGCCACAAATTTCACAACGCACAGAGTGGTAAATAGCATTCCGCATTTTTTCGTTACGCTAACATATTTCGTTTTAATACTGATAATACGTGTAGTTCACCAGCATTACATGTGTTGTGCAGGTTTTAAAACATTCTTTCGATAATAAAATAAAAAAATTACCAATTCAAAAGTCAAACGGTCTCCAATCTATTACTTAATTTTTTTGAAATTATTGTTAATAGGGCAATTTTTTGTTACTTAACGTTTTGTATGCGTTGCCGATAACTCCAACTTTATGTTCTCCGTCATGTTGACAGATGGTTGGTATGCCGAACACGCAATCGCCAATCGCTAATGACAGATGGGGATGCTAGGGGGTGCACCTTAAATTTACTCATGAATAACAGTGTATAGCGTAAAGTTATTTTTATAAATACATATACTGAGCTTATACATATAATCTCATCTCATCATCTAGATAAATGCGCAATGAAACTTAGTAGTTCAAGTCAACGCATATCACAGTGTCAAATTAAACTGTGCCACAAAAACTAATCTAAGCATAGAATGGTAATCCACTGGATCGAATCACAAATTGTGCGTTAAAATCTGTCTGCGCAAAAATAATGCAGTCATGCTTCTTACTCAAGAATTGAATATCATCACTTGTACAACTACATTGACATCTCGCGCCTTTTGCTTTGTTTGACTATTTAGACTTCGCAAGTGATAATTCGTCGACCTATTTATTTAACAAATTTCAGTCCTAGAATTCGGTTTTGTTGAAGTTTTCCGGACACTCTTTGTTGGTTGAGAGGACTTCAGCTGACGGATTTAAAAGGCTGACAACTATGTCTGCAATACAGATGAGCTCTATCCTAAAAGTTTAATATAAAGGTTGACAAAAGACGAAATCTATGTTGCAGCCTGACGGCTATGACAATAATATTACCAATTTATGTGCGAAGCAGAATGATAATAAATTGCTGCTGTAATTGTGGATATTATCTATTGCAAGTATTGGTCAATTTTTATATATCAATTAGATCTTTCCAACTAAGATAGCGGGCTTCGACAGATTAATAATTTGTAGTACAAAATTTGATGAAATATTAATTTAGTAGAGCATAAGTATAGTGATTTTATATAGTAATTTATTTAATTTTGTACAGAATTTAGTGTTATACACCTTTACATATTTTGGTATCTATTCTTATCTTTCGAACTTAAGCAGCTTATTTCTACAGATTAATCTGAATTAATTAATTAATTAATCTGAATTCTGATTAATTTGCCACAGAATTTAGTATTATAGCAGTTGAGCTATTTTGACGAGATTAAATTTTTCAGGTAAACGGTCCAGTATATTGCTAAAACAGCGTCGATATACACAATTATATGCATGTAAAATCTCAAAGCCTAAAGCTTTGGATCGTATATAAATATTATGCTATGTCCCACCCTCAAAGTAAGCAACACTTTTTCAACCCATAGAATACGAATCGTCCCTCAGGGATACTTTGTTTAATCAATTTCGGTCGTTTCATATTTATCTATAATATATATACCTGTCCAGCGTCAAGATTGCATTTTTCTCGAGAAATGAATATTTGAAAATGCTACAACATGTTTCTGTATTTGAAATTTCTTTACAAATATATTTCATATTTTGAATACCTTAATACGCCTCGTTGGATAGTGTATGATCACAGCAAAATTGATATTGTTTCAAACCATAATTTCGCTGCTCGGTTTGCCAGTAAAGGTTCTTTATCAACCCTCAAGAGAAGACCGAAACCACAATTATTTAAATATATCTGATTTTATAAGAACGTGTCGTGTATATTATATGTGCCAATAGAGACAGGAGGTTTACTCACAGAAAATCGGACCCAAAAACGCAATATTTACCCTACACTCGGTACCTCCTCTCCATTTATAATTGCTAAAATTTTTCACTGGCATAATTGAGCAATTAAAAGCAAAATTACGGATTTATGAGGAATATTTCGGGAAGTTGCGGAAAATTCTGAGCAAAAATTGAGGAGAATAAGTAGAATTTGTATTTACCTCGGCTGCACCCCCGTCCAGCTCTTCTACCCATACCCCACGACAGCCATCGACACTCCTGAAGCCGGGAGGCCTTCGGTACCTATGATTTACACATTATATATCATGTCTTTTATCATTATACTAGCACGAACGGATAAATCTCCCCAAAGCATTACTTTTTTTAAATCAATTAGGCTGGAAATAAAATTTTACCGTCAAGCACTGTAGTCTCTGTGTCTGTTTATCTAGTCCAACTGAAATCGAAAATAAAATGTTCATATTATGATATATGTTTTGGGACATTATAACGTTTTAAATTGTTGTAATTGTTTTGAAGAATTAAATTATTTTCCGTATGTGCAGATGGCTACTTTTGTGGCGCTACTAACAAAGTTGCTGGGAAATTTATACGGGTAAATTCCGTTATAATTACCGTCTAACCGTACCTAATCACTACCGTACTAGCATGTAAAGTAGATATAGGCATGGGTTCTAGGCGCTTTGTCGAAACTCTATACGAGTCATGTAAGGGGATGTTACCTAAGAGCTGGTCATCGCCATATCGGTGGTGGTATTATAACTGACGTTCCCTTTTAATTGTGATAACGATGAAAGTCTCGACTAAAATCACCGAACAGTATATATTGGTTTGCAAAACGTATTATCACATAGCCGTTAGACAGCATAAACAATGTATTCTGTGATACATGTTGCTCCTGCAAAAAAAGTTTTACTCTAGCCTTCTTTTGTCACAGCTATGACATTCGTGTTATACCGTTTGTTTTATAACTGTCTGTTAAATGCGTAATTAAATATTGGCGCAGATGAAAATCCAAAACGCTAATCTCGTTCTTACAATAGTGTAGCTCTTATTTTTCTATTTTTTGTAGAGATGTTCAAAATTCAGTAACACTAAATAGTGACAACAGTTATTTAGGTTATATGTGTTTCCATTTACTTTCATACAGACAGATATTTGTCATGAGAAACGTTGCAGAGTTGAAGAGGTCTTTGAATGCAGATATATAGTTACGTTACAACACAGCGTCAGTGTCGCAATAGCCGGGAATTTTTTGCGAAATTTTTGCTTATTCCACCGTTATGTAGATGCTTAATTAAACTAAAACTCCGAATTAGAAAAGTGCTATTCCCTGTTTTGTAACGATGGAGCCTGCTCGCCAAGTAAAAGCGGCAAATACAATAGTTTCAAATTGCAATATGATTGATTACGGAAGGTTGACATTTATTATTATGCGAAAGGAAAACCGCAATTCCTTTATTGGGTGTCTATAATTGAGTTTGGGTATAGTTTGAGATTTAGATTGCTTTAAAAGACCGTTTAAGATTTAGTAACAGCTTTCGTGGTTCCGAACAGTAAAAACATTGTGAAAGGTTTGCTTAATTTATAATTTTAAAACACCATAATAAGTTGAATATCATTATGAAATATAAATAACCGGCATTGGCTATATCACAGTCTCTAACCCGACATATATATTATGCTACCCAATATTTGACAAGTTTTTCAATCAAAATACTTTTCTATTCATGAATAAATTTGGCAAAACTGAGCGAGCGGAACTTCCTTCCACAGCTTTGGTAGCGGCAAAAATGGTAAAAATTTCCTTTTTGTTCTTCTGGGGAGACGGCAAAACTCATCATCGGATGGATAGATCACAGATTATTTTGGTTCTTTTCCATTATCCCCCAGCCCGCATTTGCCCAAAAATGGTCAGATTTTGGAAATTTTGGTATTTTTATGATCCTCGAGATCTTCTCTGATCATTTCAACCAAAAAATCTAATTTTTAAAATTTTCGATTTTTTCGGAACCCAAAATTTTTTTTTGTTAAAAATTAGATTTTACCCACCATTCGACGCGGCTTGACGAGCTGAATCGAATGGTGATACTGTTAACGGGAACCGGTTATCGGATCCTAAGTTATAGCCAAATACTATCGGAGGATGAGAGGCTCAGCAATTGAACAGTTTTTGGTCATAATTTAGGATCCGATTACCGGATCCCGTTAAAAATATCACCATTCGATTCAGCTCGTCAAGCCGCGTCGAATGTTGACTAAAAATCTAATATTTAAGACAAAAAATTTTTTGGGTTCCCAAGGGGATCACAAAAATATCAAAATTTCCAAAAGCGGACCATTTTTGGGCAAATGCGGCTAGGAGGATAATGGAAAAGAACAATTTTTTTAATTTACGCCTATTTATCCTGTTTCAGTAGATTTAGCCAATGTCCATTTGTCCATTTGTCAGATTTGTCCATTCGGGCATGTATTTGTCGTGACCTATATCTCAAAATAGAGGCTTCGCAACGAAAAACAGAGTCCATTTTGACAATTTTCTTAAATCAGCTCAGCAAGAGCTAAGTTGTTGCTGTACATTACTTTTTCGTCAGGCAAGACACCTGGGAAGCTATGTGTTCACATACGGTATACCGACCCACTTTCACATAACACCTTCTTTGCTGTTGTAGCATGTTATTGCGGGTGCTAGCGTCAAAATATTATTACATTGGTATCCAAACACGTCGAATACTTTGGCACTACAATCGAAGATTTGTTGTTGCTGTATTATGCCATTACAGGGTTGTGAATAATCCTTAGGGTAGGGCAATTTACACACAGCACGTTTTAAATAGCACAATAACATTAGTAACGATAATATTTCAATCTTGGAATGTTTCTTAGCGACCATGCTCACTCCGTTTCCAATCCATTGCTAGATACTTGTTTTAATTTTGCCATTATACTTGTATTTTATGTTCGTTGAATGTGACAACGTTTATTTTATGTATGCGCGAGTAGGTAGCGTGTGATTCTTGTTATTAAAATATTATGAGCGGAAAGTCTGCCAGTTGACTTATCTTCGATGCAAGTTTGCAATTTCTAAATATTTTTAAAATATTATTTGCGATGGCTCCACGAATTTTGATCACCGCTTATTTTCGACTATAATAACAGTTCACCTAATAAAAGGGCAATTTTTTGAAATAAAGTGGTCCATGAAAAGATTGTGAAATATGAATAATCTTTATGGTGACGTATGCCTTTATAAATACTCAAACGCTCTGAAAATTCCGCCCTCCAAGGTTGGTCATAAAATGAAAAAAAACTAGATTGACCCTATAGTATTCTTGCAAAAGCTAGTGCTAGGCGTACCGCCTTGAAACGGCATGATATCAGTGGAATCGATAACTTTTCTTCCAAGTCTAAATTTATTTCCCTGTTGTGTTGAAGGGTCAGAGCTACTATAGTGTTAAAAATAAACAGCTTGTTTTATAGATCATATTTTTTGTTTCAGTCGCAAAACGTGTTACACACGCTAAATCCGGTACTGTAATCTCTGAAACAGTACGTATTGTTCATGCAAGAAAACTGATTATAAGCGTAATCTCGTTTACGACTATTTGAGTATTACACTGCCGTACAGACATGCTTTTTGTTTACTTAATATACAGTGTATTATTAGCTGTTTTGTACATTAGCGTATTTTGTAGTTTAGATTACTTTATTTTGCGCAACTGCATAAGCCAGTACTTCTGAGACTTGTAATAAAATTGTACCAAAAGAGGTTTACCAATATGTGCTGATAGCTCACATTAAATTGTCCGATATGTTCCACGCTGCGTTAACATAGCTAACCAACATTAGGTACATATATCGACGACACACACATATCTATCCAGGCCACCCAACAATCTTTCTACGAATTTGTTAATTTACGAATGTCGATGATCCTCTGCACAAAACACCAAGGTCTCACGAAGCACATTGTCTCAAGGCAGGTCCGGTGGGTGTCGAACCAAACATGGTTCGAAAGAGCATTTTTCGATTGCTTTTACTTTGTTTTAATTTAAGTCATAATATCGCTTCCGGTTCAAAGAGATTCGACATCTTCACATATCGAAATTAGGCGGAAATATTTTCACAAAAATTATCCAGGCCACCTAACAATTATCCTACGAATTTGTTAATTTAGGAATGTCGATGATCTTCTACACCCAACACCAGGGTCGCATCAGGTATATTGTCTTAAGGTATGTCCGATATGGAACCAAACATGGTTTGAAAGAGATTGTTCGATAGCTTTTACTTTGTTTTAATTTAAGCCATAATATCGCTTTCGGTCCAAAGAGATTCGCCATCTTCATGGGAAATGTTTTCAAAAAAATTATCCAGGCCACCAAACAATCTTTCTACGAATTTGTTAAGCCATGAGTGTCGATAATCTTCTGCACCCAAAACCACGGACGCACCAAGTATGTTGCGTTAAAGGAGGTCCGATGTCTAACCAAACAAGATTTGAAAGAGCATTTTTCGATAGCTTTTACTTTGTTTTAATTTAAGTCATAATATCGCTTTCGGTTCAAAGAGATTCGCCATCTTCATATACCGAAATTAGGTTGAAATGTTTTCAAAAAAATTATTCAGGCCACCTAACAATTTTTCTACGAATTTATTAATTTAGGAATGTCGATGATCCTCTGCACCGAACAGCAGGGTCGCACCAAGCATATTGTCTTAAGGGAGGTACGATGTCGAACCAAACATGGTTTGAAAGAGCGTTTTTCGATAGCTCTTACTTTATTTTAATTTAAGTCATAATATCGTTTCCAGTTCAAACAGATTAGCCGTCTCCATATGCCGAAAATAGGCAGAAATGTTTTCAAAAACTTATTGTTGACCCAGTCTCGTAGTCCAGACCGCCGTACCTCCGCTATATCCGCGACTGTCAAAAACAAAAACAGAACCTTCAAAGACCCACAACGTACTAGTTATTTTATACTGGTTCACCATATTCGTCCTATGGATATGCACCTTTTTCAAACGGTATTCGCGCGCAACATTTTTTTGCAAACCATTCCAAACACAAATTTTACGAGGTTCACGTACCTGCTTAGGAGGAGAAAACAGAAACACGGGTATTACATCAAAATTTAATTTTTAACAGCTTTCCACCTGTCATGCATAGGCCATATGTCATGGATCCTAACCATAAATTGGAACGAACAGTAATATTGCATTAACATTGCACGAACTAATATTTCAAAAGCCTTTTCAGAACACCTCAACACATGTTTTTCACGAAAATTTATAATATATAGAACCACTGATCGTATGTTACGCAACATGCGCGCTCGTGCAAGTCTATTTGCAGGTGTCGTTTGTAAACAGATCAAAGTTGTAGTTTGTAAACCGTGCGGTTATTATTAACACATTAACATGCGTTCATTTTATTGCTTATATTTTATTGACTCTTCAAGTAATAGTTACTAAAATTTTTACCTTGTATGCAATTTCGGCGTGCTTAACGTTATGATGTCTGCCACTATTACACGCAGCAGTTTTGTATGATAGCTACCTTTGAACATATTGTGAAGATATTGATGTTACCATTGCAGAGATAATATATCAGTGCTACCAAGAGTGCATTAAGGAAGAGCGTGATACTTCCCTGCACTCACGTGTTAGCCCGTGTTTGGTGACGCGGGCGTTTTCGGCTTGGGGGATCGAGATGCCCCGATCCACCTGTTTCTGGGGGTCAATTTATAGGCAGCTGCTTATAAACCGACCTCCCCAGAAATTGGGGGTCCGAGCTACCCCCAAAAAACACTGGGGAGGGTCCGAGCTACCCCCATCCAGAAACTGGGGAAGTTCCGAGCTTCCCCCACCCAGAAACTGGGGAAGAGGTGAGGCCGAAAACGCCCGTATTATCAAACACGGTTTATATGTGAGT
The DNA here is from genome assembly GCA_030248225.1 of Trileptium ribeirensis. Classification (NCBI taxonomy): domain Eukaryota; kingdom Metazoa; phylum Nematoda; class Enoplea; order Enoplida; family Thoracostomopsidae; genus Trileptium; species Trileptium ribeirensis. The sequence goes on from JASANE010014562.1 coordinate 45,433, forward strand.
GCAGGTAGGTGTCATACTCTTCGCTAATGCACTCTTGGTGCCACTAATATTTGTCGTGTGGTATACATGATAACGTAGCATATTAATAACGTATGGCGTTCATATAATGAGTGCAATGATAGCGCTACCACATTTGGATTTGAATTACTTTATAAAAATTACTGCAAATCATGATTAAGCTTTGTTTGTATATAAGCATGGTCCTTTTCGTTTGCTATAAGTACTGCCAAAAATTTCAACTTTTAAAAATTTGACTATGCTATGTGCACTAACTAGCTTGACCTTATTTTTAGAACCTAGACCAGCGAGAGCCTAAACTCTTAAAGTTGATACAAGCTTGCTATTTTGCGTATAAAAGCATCTTTAACAATACATCATAAAAGTATCTTTGGTCAAAAAGAACACACGCTTACTCCTTAGTAATGAGAAAGAAATTGTTGATTATGATTCGAGCTTTCGATTTGAGTCAGGTCCTAAAATTGCATGCTCTGCATAATAACTAGGATACTTTGTGTCATGGCTGTCGGCATTGGTAGTTGGGGAGCAATTAGAGCACTACCTCTTCTCTTTTCACCCCCAGTTTGCAATACATCATAAGAGTATCTTTGGTCAAAAAAAACAAACGCTTACCTCGATAGTAATCAGAAAGAAATTTTTGATTATGATTCGACTTTCGATTTGGGTCAGGTCCTAAAATTACATGCTCTGCATAATAACTAGGATACTTTTGTGTCATGGCTGTCGACATTGGTAGCTGGAGAGCAATTAGAGCACTACCTCTTCTCTTTTCACCCTCAGTTTGCAATACATCATAAGAGTATCTTTGGTCAGAACAAACAAACGCTTACTCGATAGTAATCAGAAAAAAATTGTTGATTATGATTCGAGCTTTCGATTTGGGTCAAGTCCTAAAATTACATGCTCTGCGTAATAATTAGGATACTTTGTGTCTTAGTATTTGGAGTGTGGGCTCTCTCTCCTCTCTCCTCCCAGTTTGCAATACATCATAAGAGGGTCAAAAAAAACAAACCACCAACAAAAAAACAAGTCCTAAAATTACATGCTCTGCGTAATAATTAGGATACTTTGTGTCTTAGTATTGATAGTTGGGGAGCAATTAGAGCACTACTCTCTTCTCTTTTCACGCCCAGTTTGCAACTTCGAAAAGTTTTTTTACAAGTGGGAATGGTCAGCTCGATCCATAGAGTCAACCACTTGCAATGCGAGATGCCTTTTGGTCAAATTTCGTTGTGACGACCCTCGTTCGCGGCAAAGCATGGACCAATTTCCTCTATCGTAGTATGAAACGCAGTTTTCGAACTATATTTATTCTTAGCTGCTATTCAAGCAGAATACTACAAATTACGGCTTATGAACGTTTACTATTCAAAGTGATTCATATTTTTTGCCCGCTCCATTAGCTGTTGTGATCATCGTCGTCAATGTCATTTGAATAGATTATTTTTTGGAACGTCTAAACGAGCCGTTTTATTTTCTACATTTTTTGCGCTCACATCATGTTCTATTTTCTCTCGTTTTTTTTATGTTTTATATCGAAAACTTTTCAGTTTGAATTTACTAGTATCTATATAGCATTTTATGCAATTATAATATAGCTGATACACGCTTGAAAGCGTTTTATATCGTTTGTTACACTGGTAATGCTTGTACGGATGCAGAATGTTTAGTAATTGTTTCTTAAATACAAATGCCCAAAACTGTCTTGTTCGCTTACCACGTACGCACATTACATTGTCTTCGCCACATAGTGTTGCCGAAATAACGCGGAGGTGAAAATTACAGCATCGTTTTAATGGAAGCATGTATGAATCCACAAGTATATCATAGCTAGTTGCGACATCTTACCCTAATTCACTAAAGGATCCAGAATCTACAGAGCCCCGGACCCCCGCCTTCCCCGTCAGAATTAAGTGGTCTCATGAAAAATTTGAAACTTATAAAAAATATCAGAATGTTTCTGTTGATAAAGGATGGGTTGTGGACGAGACTCCCATCGAAAATTTCTGAATCCGTCAGTGCCTAAGTGTCGAGCGAATTAGTACCGCCTGCGGGTTAACCGATGTAAGTGTATTCTGTTCGGTTTCATGCTTTCGCTTCTGTAACGTGTAAAGTATAGTGCGTAATCAGTATTTAAAAGTCCCGTAAGCCTCGTTGGATGTAGACTATATCTATTTTCCGCTAATAAGGTTCTAAAGGCTAGTTCACTCATCATTGTATATACAGTTAGTCAAACTTTATGAATATTGCACTAGATAGTTCATTGCTCGTAAAATTTAATTTATAACATAATATATACTAGCCGCTACGCCAAGGCGTTGTTTAAGCATCTTGACTTTTACGTTTGTTTTAGCCCAGCCAATACAAAGCATGAACAATCCTGAGATTCAGCGCAATAAATGGCTAATAAACTCGGTCAATCGGCCAACACATTTAAAAGATTGAAATAATAACAGCAATATTTAGTCTGAATGTCGCTCATAAAACGCTTTCTCCTCTTATTTGGAAACCTATTCTGAGATCGGTTTGAACTTATTAGGCTTTGACAGAAATGACACACACTCAGTGGATACTTAAGCTAACTATAACAATATAATATTCTAAGATCTTTCATGTTTAAACAAAATTTGGCCTTTTACATTTACGAAAGAGGTTATTGCCGAGATATTGGACATGCAGGTGCAATGTCTTAGATAATTAAGGAGGCGAAATGGTCTGTTATAATAACTTTAACATTTATATATTATAGACGTTTACACCTAATTTAGAACTTCAATTTGGCTTAAAACAGAGTTATTTAACCCATGTTCATTAACAAAGGCATAAAAAATTGTTCTTACCATGCGCAGATTTTTAATCGCAATCAATGTTAGGAATTTGTTTATTCTAAAACATATATTAGGGCTATCCGCTCATTTGTTTCTCAACTTTAACTGCTTCCTGTTTTAGAGCGTTAATCTAGAAACAAGAGGATATAACTTTCTGCAAAATGATTTTATTCGTGCATGCTCTAAGGGGAAGAAGGGATTATCTCCCCTGAGGCTCGGACCTATTCCCCTTTCCCTCGGGCGTCCACGATCCCCTGGCCAGTTGGCTTACCCCTGAGGCTCCGCACCCCAAACCCAGACCCCCTTCTCTTCCGCCAAGGCGGCGCAAAGTTTTGGCAAAAATGCATAAAAATCGGGAGAAATACAAAACAATTGAGAGAAATGAATAATAATTGAGGGAAATAAGCAAAATTAGGGATAAAATTGGCAAAAATTTTAAAAAATTTTGATCCCAAGATTTTCGAAAAATTTTCCCGCCTGACGACCTCTTCATCCCTCCTCGCCGACCGGCTCACAGCCACCTAGAGTTGACCCCCACTCCACCCGAAGCACCTGCTAACACCCATCGGACTTCGGACCTTGCCCATGTAAGATTTTCCCTTGGCGTATAAGTTGTTTTAAAGCGGCATTTGTTTGCTGCAGTAGACATTAAAAAGCCCAACTTATCAAGAAAAATTCTCAGGTTTGCAGGCGGTATAGCGTCTATAAATTTTAAACGCCGCACAATATTACAACAAAACAACAACAAAAATTTATTCAAAAATACACCCCAAACAGTCTGCATAAGTGTCTGTTAGGTAGAACAACTGGTATATTAATTCACAGTGATTACATTATAAGAAAATGGTATACAATTGAATAAAAAGAGAATCAGCAAGGGGTTATTCCTCTTACAGCTGATTATAGGTTTCTATCATAATGTAAGGACGATGTTAGATTAACTTCTTTCAAGCCGTTTTTAAACGCTTTAGGGCTAGGGGCGTCTATAATAGATTTGCTCCAATAAACTGCGGTAATGAATTCCACGCGTCTTAATTAATAATTCATTTTTGCTACTACGTCTTGCATTATCAAACCCAACGGCGAAAATATAAAACGCTAGAGATTACAGTTCACGGTGCATTCAAATATTTGTACTCAACACTTGTTTTGCCTGCAAATTTGCTTGAACTTGTCACATCCCTGTGTAGAAATGGTTCAACGCGCGGCTAGAAACGTTCACTTGTTTCTGCTTGCAGCTAAATTGGAAATCATAAAGACCTTAACATAACACTCGGCATAGAGATAGAATAAAAGTTAATTTGATTTATGTGTAGGGACATAAAGCCTATTAACTCTTCCTAAAATTCAAGAAAATCAACATGGCTGTTTAAAATGACCTAAATGTTCGCGCAGGACTGCCACATAGGGATGTGCCTGAAATAAATCGCTACCTCAGTACCTGGGTACTCAATACTAAATTCGGTAGTTACCATAAGGCGCTGAGTGCAATCAAAGTTTATATAGCTTTGCGGCATTCAAATTAGGTACCCAAATCTGCAAAGTTGTACGTAGTACGTATGGTGTCGACCTAATACAATTTCTTTTTTTGTTTTAATGATACATTTTACTTTCAAAATAAGAAACGTTGGTTTGGTATGTGAGCATAGCAAAATTTTAGACCACGGGTTTTATTCGCAGCCGTACCTTGTATGATATACTTGTGGTCGCATCAGCAGAACATTTGTGCAATAAATAACATGCCCAACAATTACACAATGTAATATTAAGTACATTAAAATTAAAATATGATGACGAAAGACAACAAAAAATTGTAACGAATTCCAATACTTATACAATGAATATATAGCTATTTCAGCATGTGTTGTCTTAATATCATCAGAACGTAGTGAAATGTGGTGGAGATTGTGTATTGCAGGGGTGAATCTTTTAAATTCCAACCTTGCGTGTGTGATCAGCCATAACTCGTGAACAACTTAACCGATTTTCATGATCTTCAGCTCATTGATTTAACATGCATATCCCCAAATGTTTTTTATTTGGGGTCTGGTTCCGGGGTTTGGTCAAAATGTGGGTTTTTGCCCCATTTTACCAAGTTTTAGTACCTGCACGGAAGCAAGGTTATTTTTAACTTAACTTTCGAATTTTTTCTCAGGATGGCTTTATTTCATAATAAAATGATAAATGAAGAAGCCTCTTTTGTTGTTTTTTCGATTAAGGCTCCGGTTCTGGATTTACAGAGTTTGAGGTATGTTGGTTTAGCGCCCCAATGGTTCCTCGACCCAAAATTTGAAAATTGTTCTGACGTTTTGGGCGGCTGATAAGTTTATCTTGTGGTTTCGGGCATGAGAAACTCATTGCTGGCACTGGTTTTGCTCTGTGACCCATGGTTTCATGGTTACGGGGGTATGACGCCCCATTGTTCGGGGTCAGAGGTTAAAATAAGGGTTTTTCACCCCATTTTAGTACCTTTCACGTATGCAAGATTGTTTTTATATTAACTTTCGAATATTTTTCTCTGGTTGGTTTTATTTCATAGTAAAATGAGAAATACCGATTTCTCTTTTTTGTTTTTCGATTAAGGCTCCGGTTCTAGAGGTACAGGGTTTGGGGTATGGTGCCCCAATGGTTCCCCGACCCAAAATTCGAAAATGTGTTCCGACGTTTTGGGCGGCTGAAAAGTTTTACTTGGGGATTTTCGGGCATTAGAAACTCATTGCCAGTGTTTGTTTTGCTCTGTGACCCATGATTACATGGGCACGGAAGTATGGCGCCCCAAGTTTTGGGGTCAGAGAGCAAAATAAAGGTTTTTTACCTCATTTTAGTACCAATCACGGAAGCAAGATTATTTTTATCTTAAGTTTAGAATTTTTTCTGCTGCTTGATTTTATTTCATAATAAAATGATAAATGCCGATGCCTTTTTTGTTTTTTGATTTAGGCTGGCTGGTTCATGGGGTTTGAGGTGTGGCAGCCAGTGGTTCCTCGACCCAAATTTCGAAAATTTGTCCTGACGTGATGGGCGGCTCAAAAGTTTTACTTGGGGGTTTTCGGGCATGGCAAACTCATTGCTGGTGTTGACTTTACTCTGCGATTCATAGTTCTATAGGAACGGGGGTATGGCGCCACCATGGTTCATCGAACCAAAATTCTTAATTTTACTTTCACATCCTGGAAGGCTGATAGTGTGCACTTGGTGGTTTTGGGGCATGGGAAACTTATTACCGGTGTTAGTTTTGTTCTAACTTGTGCGGTTATTGTGTGATATCCACATATAACATATCGACGTATGCTACCAAAAGCTAATTGGCTGTGCACGCAAAAAGCGTCGGTGTACCTATGCTTCACTACGTTCTGTAACCTCGATAGAGTTAGCAGTTGAAAGTGGATCTAAGTGATTGTTTAGCAAAGTATTAGAGCGACAGTATGCAGTTATTGGGTTTTCTAATTTCTTAAGAAAGCACCATTTTCCTGTCGCACAGCTCAATATTTTAACAACAATTCTAAATATTTAATATCAGGTTCCGGATATTCTAGACGGATACACCTTCCCCACCTGAATAATAATGCCCATGATCACTTCGCAGCTTTAAACTTACATGTATATTGGCTGGCTCAATCGAATTGGGTATTGTGGCCGATTCATAATCAATTCGCGCACATATGAAACTTTTGTTTGCCGTCTTTCGTTCGAAATTTCATAAGTTTCATTTTTAACGATAGCCACATAAGCATGTGTGGATTTATTAAAGTAGCACCAAAACGCACACCTACCATAGCCTGAAGCACTGTTTGCTTTCAACAAATTAGTTGCGATGCCGCTTATTCGTCACATATATATATTTTTGCTATTTCTCATATATATATCAAACTGTTTTCTAGCAACCATGCGCACGACATATCTAGTCATAACGATTTTGCTCGTAATGATATATATAATAATCCAAATTACGTACCAGTCCTGCTGCCATATCTAGCTTAGACGATATTTTATATTTCAATCGAGGCAATGTTCGTGTTGACCGTCGTTATAGGTTTACAACGATATGGGAAGTAGATATATATACTATTAGTCTTATTTGGACGAGTAATATTGGTGACTGAAGATTTATCATTTTCCAATATGCCATACTATCGTGATAGCTTCAAAATTTATATTTCGATTTAGGGTCGCATATTTGTGCGTGATGATCTTGGTTTGGCTCCATTAAACTTTGGGATTATGCCAGGTTGTTCGCTCTGTAACAGACGTTGAAGAACTTGTCATCAGTACCGTACGGCAAAAATTTAAAGTTTAATTTTGAGCCCAGATTAAGCTTAAGCTTAGTTTTAGGCCTTAGGTCTTGACGTAGGGAGACAAAACATTATATGGGCATTCGAAGAGGAAAAACTTGCATGGTACCCTACTGGAAGGGCAAACTTGACACAAACCAAACTTTTCTCAGACTTAACCCAACTAGATTTTTCGACAGAAGAATATTCGTTGCAACTTTTGCAACAAGAGAAAATGCTCAGGAAAGGTTAATGTTGACTTAATTCTTGTTATAAATATGTTAATGCTGTAGCGGTTACATAGGATATACTTTCGGCCAAAAATAACCAGAATGCACAAGAGAAAAATATGACACTTCCCTGCGCTATACTTTGACCCTGTGGTTGGAGACACTGGCGTTTTTCCGTACAGCCATCAGAAATGGTACCAGTTTTGCGGGAATAGCTCAGCCGACATTCAGTTTTATAGAAAGGGGGTAGGTATGTTGGATTCCTCAGCTTTCAGAGACCTGTTGAAACGATCACAGTTTTTAATCGACCTCCAACAAAGCCCGAGGTCCGTCCGCCCTACCCCACAACACGGAAAAGGGGGAGGGGTTGTGGGATAGCGTGTCATCTAATAAGTGTCACTATTGGCATTTTCTTTTGTAACTTGCTTATTGGCATTTCATTAAAACACTTGATCAACTCTTTATTACTTATTCAAAAGCTGTACGTCGGCTTATAGTATTTACATATCTCACGAAATCCTAAATTGTAGATTTACGGTCATAATTTCATTCTATAAATTTCAATTTTTATAGTAATTGCAAAACTTTGACAATTCACCCAGTGATTTGGTATATCCATAACCTTTTTATAAAATAACTTTTGCTGCGGTGTACTTTTGGCTATGAACCAAAACTTAATATTTCGCTGTGTACATTTTCTTTTATTGCGTGTAAACGCATATAGAGGCGTTTAAGCATGTTAAATGTTATAAGCATACTTGCTTATTGGGGTATATCCCCCGACGACCGGTTGCCACCTGCCGAAAGGACGAATGCGGGACTTCCATACCCAAGGCCCCGACTACCCCAGGCCGTCAGACTTCAAGCCTCTAACATGTATGGTTATGAGCCTACATTAGGTATGTTGCTACCCTGTATGAAACGCTACGGGTGGTTGGTGGTGACAACGAAATAGCCATATAATGTTGCTATTTTTTCAATTTAGTTGCGTGTAATGGGTGTTTAAGTTTGTGATTTGGTGAATACTATCAAAAATGTATTGGCGTGGTATGAATTCAATGCACTAGAGTCATGCAACATGAAAAGCGATGCTTCAAACACTGACTTTCGTTGGAAGTTATTATTTTTAAATTTCAAACATTTTCCTGTTTTTAATAATTGCAGAAAGAAATACAAGCCATGTGGTTTCAATATGTGCTAAGATAGTCTTATACTTACCTCCAATATATTGTTGGTTTAGTGTTATCTTTCTTTCACTTTGAATTAGGCTCAGAATAACTTAATTTGGAACCACACAACAGTTACTGACCACAGACTGGCTAGCGTAGCTCTGGTTCCCCTCGTCACCAGACTCCATACTGGTTGGGGCGAAATATTCGTAAGCTGTTACATCGTTGATTAATATCTGACCCCATTGACGGATTAGGCTTTGTTAATGTGGCACTGCCTGTGTCTTACAGGTAATCATATCCGAAGTCTTACTAATCATATTTCACCAGATTACTCTGAACACATTTATTTAGGCAATATGGTAATGTGAATGATTTATAGAAAATGTTTTGTAAAATCAAATAAATTGAAATCGTTATATATACACGTTTTTTTTTTTCAATTTCGGCAGCAAAAACAAATTTATTAGTACTTACTAACTTAATCCTAAACAATTAACTTAGTTAATGTTGTTACCACTTATAATTTTAATAGAAAGTGGATCATTTGGAAACAGAGCTCTGTATATATACAATTCTTAAAATATCGGTATAATATTTCAACGATTTGAGAAACATGTTACTAATACTTACAAAATTGACTTTAATATACGATGGTGGCATTCTGATGGTTCACGAAATTTGACGACTAACATGGAATGTAAGTTTCTGTTTCATATTTCGCCACTCCATTATTTACTAGTATCTTCAGATAGGAAATAGCATTGCTTGTTCCCAATATTTGAACCTTAGTTGGGCCTTAATGCAGTAAATTCGAGAAAATTCACTATTAAATTCTGAGTTCTGTAGTTTCGAAGAACTATATGCAGCATACATACTCATGGTGGCGGTTGGAAAAGAAAATTATTCTCCTTTAATGCTATGACCCCGCTTCTCCGATCCCAACTTGATTCCCTGAAATTCTGCACTCCGCCCTCCCGGGCGCCAGTGGCGGATCGACGGTCGCCGTAAGGGGGCTGTCTAAGGGAATTGTCAATAACCACTGACTCACTCCAGTAAGCAAACTTTGCCCCTCTTGGACCGCCCCGTAAGGCACGGCACGCCAACCTCCCATTAAGCTTTGAACCCCCCACCCCGCGTAGGAAAGACTACGGCGAGGTCCTCCACCCAACCCAACAGCGCAAGGGTAATGTTGCCAGTAGTGGTTCGCAGTACCAAAAGTTTAAGGCGAAAGTGTGGGAGGGCGGTTTTTTTCGCCTGCCTTGCCCTGCCTTCTCGTCATTTTGCTTGTCCAATGGGGTTGGGCGGCCGGCGCCCATTGTGTCACCCCTGCGGCGACCTATTACCTTAAAAAAGTGACCAATTTCCTGCTGGAAGGGGCAACCGAAAAGACACGTTAATTGTAGCATAGACAGCAGTGCGTTCAAAAATTTGTACGTACCTTGGTAACTTGTTCAAACCTGTGCTGACGCACTTATTTTAAGTCATCGCAACATCGCGTACAAATCTTGCAGCATGCCGCTGCCTATTCTGCAACGATTATATACTTGGTAACACAACTTATATAGTTAAATGCCAGCACTATAATGTCAGAACGCACAATTAGCTATATTACAAGGCAGCTGTAGCATAGTCAACAGTGGGTTTAGTGATTTTACACGCAGTTGTATTTTTACTCGTTCAAACCCTCAGCTGCCACATTCGCTTGAACTCATCATAACCGTGCGTAAAAATCTTTGAGTTCACGTTGGCTATGGTACAACTACTAGATACATATCTAATATCTTAATTTTTATTTTCGAAAAACGTGTGTACATTCTTACGCTCTTACATTCTCAATACACTCATTGCGACTCTTTTGTTAACTGAACACGTAAGTTCTAATGAAACCTGAAATCCAAATATATGTTTACTAATTGTCTGTACTCAAAACGTTTGTTCATATACGACAGCGTTATGCACCGCCAAGTGATCTCAGAGTAGTTTATACAGTTTTTTTATTTTTATGGTTGAGAGCAAAAACGCTATTGTCTCGACCGTGTTTAGAAGGATATACGGAATGCAATACTAAAGGGTTTTAGAAGTGTTATATTGGATAACCAGTCAATGGTGCTTAGCAGAAACGACAACGGGCTTCATTAATCACAATATTTGCAATAAGTCATCTGTCGAGCAATCGATGAACGCCTGGATGCTGCACTGAGACCGTTGAGTTGGTAACATTAATTTGATTTTGTTTAGGCACGTTACTTTCATAGCTTTTGTGCGACCAGCAATAAAATTTTAGGGGTGCATTGATGGTGTTTCGCTGCACGATGCACCTAACATAATGATTGCTTGTGTACTGTGAATATATGGCTCAAATCGCATTTGTTTATGGGTCCGAGTTTATATTCTGTAACATCGAACTGAAGCTTTTTAGGCCTGGTACCCGAAAATTATCAATTTTAAACACACTATTATTCAGGTACCATCAACTCTGCTCAGGCTCATACCGAAACGGCTAAAAACTTCATCAGAACCATATTTATAACAAAAAATTTGTTACCCTTGGTACCTAAAATTTGCAAAAATAATGTATAGTTTTCTATATCATTAGAGCCGCATCGAAGAGCTGAGTTGCATAATGTCAAAATCAGCAGTATTCTTGGGTTAACGTCTTGGGCTAAGATTTAAGGTTTCTCTGAAGTCACCGTAGCTTCGTAACCCGTAAATGGATTGAGCGTTTTGGCATCATTCGAATCATCTTGTCAATCAAGTTCTAATACGATATGCAAGTATACATTTCCTGAGAATAAATGAGGCTGAGGTTCTATAACCCGAAAAACCAAACAAATTTTGCTCAGATTTGGCACTTACATATAAATTTGCCCGGATGCGTTTCCTTGTACGAGCGTATATTTCATAGATATTATTGTACTTACACAGCCACGCACCTAAGGCCATGGCCACTGTGAAAATTTTAGCTAAATCGATGCACTTATCAAGACCTAGCTGCAAACGATAATAGCAAAAGACCGGCTGATATAATTTTTTAACGTAACAAGATAAGGTATCATAAAATGTCGACACACGTAAACTAGTTATGTTATGTGAATGTATATGTGGCAAAGAACATTGTGTGATATAAGTGTTAATGGGATATCTATGCAAAGATTAAAGATTTATAGTTCCATTGCTAACCGTTTAACACGCAATATAATTGATTGTTCAGCAAACTAATATAAAATTTTTATTTAGTTTGGACTAGGTCATATAATACCGTTAGCATAGCTGGTGTGTTGTGTCGTTAAGTTCTCGCTTTGGTCAACGCAATCCGTAGCACTGAGAGTTCATGATGGCTAGTTGAGAAGACCATGGCAATTCTCGCTATCACCGTATAAACACGTCGGACACGTTGCGATGAATTTCGTCCGTAGCCTCTGATTCCTGGGTTTTGTGTAACCTCCAACAATCGAGGATTGTTATGGTGGTTATCCTCCTGCCCAGATATGTATAAAACCTTAGAGAATCAAAGCTTTCCTTTGTAAATGAGCTTTCTAAAATTTTTGGTACAAAATTTTTGCTAGTTATACCACGACCTTCGGGAAACTGGGGTGATTGTCGCCCAGGAACAGGGAATGAATCGCTTTATGCTTAATCCTTGATGCTTGCGCATTGACATGTTAATGTGAAATTATACACTTCATAACTCACGACATCAATATCCAAATCTCAAAGTTACGCTGGCAGGGTGAAACTTTACACGGGTTCTGGCGTCCTCGATATATTGAGCGTAAGCCTAAGCTACTGTCTTTATGGTAGCCCCATATAAGCTGTACTTATTTTATGATATAATAGGACACCTGTCAGCTTGACTTCGACCAATATCAAAAGGGTATATAAAGGGTATATACGTACATAATGCCATACGCAACAAGCTGGCTGTTTTCCAATACTAAATTCAGGTGGACCAAATTAAATCCAATGACTCAGACATATCCAGCGACCACGGAGAAAATTGTAAAATAATGTAGCTGGAACATCATCTTGTCCATTACATAATATATATTTACACTGCCATATTTGTGTAATTATGGCACATTTATAAAATCAATTTATATTTCACTAGTTTTCGGTGGTGAATTTTTTTTTAAATCTTGACGAAAGTACAGCTTCTATTATGTATAAATTCACGCAGCTTTTATTCCAGACTCGTTGCCAATTGAATGTACAGTTGGCAGTGGCATGTATATACGTGCTCATCCGAAACATGAACTAGTCTTTTAATCAATTTTTAATGATTACGAAAAGAATCCATGGATTAATTCGTTTTGCTTCAACTACAACTCTATCCCACGGAGTATTCTCGGTCAGTTTTACGATCTAAATTCATTATAGTTTTATCAAAAAAACCGGGTATGGCGGCTCAATTCATTGTGTTTTTTATTAAATTGTCTACTTATTTAATTCCAATTTGGAGCTCTATATGGCACGCACCTACTGAATAACTAACAATGTTGCACATTTAAGGACATGAAATCACTGGCCTACTGCCGTTATTCGTTATCATATAAGCTGGTTAAAATATAATTCAGGTCTGTAGATTAGTAATAAATAATCATCCAGTTCTAGCAAGTCAAAAACGGCCCGGGCAGTAAAAGATCTACCAGATCCTGTTTGAGGCAAAAGTAGTAAAAACCAAGAATTAATATAAATTCGTAGAAGAGTATGACACACGGCCACTCTCATATACTTTAGCTTAATCGATGATGTCGTCGTTTTTTCTGCTTATCCCGATCTCTAAAGATTACAGGGTGTACCCTCTCAAGGTTCTCTCAGGACTTTCGGGTGCCACTTCTGGGTACCTTGGGGAATACCTGTTGTCGCCACATTAATAACCAATGATATTTAAGGAGGAGTAATAATAACAGATCGCCATTATTGCTGTTTTCACCTCATTGCTGATGAAGACTGAATCGCTGGAAACCCCCAATCAACTTTAGTACAGGGGTAGCTGGTACTCCCCAAAAAGGAAGTCCTTCTGGGATAAGCCGAAAAACTAGCATATCACCAGATAAATTAAAGCATACTAGTGCGAAACTCTTCAATTTATAATGAGCGCTTGGTCCGGCAAAACGATATATTCAATGAAAGCGTCGTTTGTGTGACGCTTCAATGCTCGGCTGAACGGAACAAAACTGAGTTGTTGTAGACAGGTTGGCGCGTGCTACATGAAGTATATTGCGTCCATCTATCTGGGCCCACTTCTGGTCCAGCCATGAATATTTTGATTACAATAATTCATGAAATTTACGATGATTGTTAGAATCTAAATGGTTTGTTCGACGATATTAACAACCATTGACGGAGCTATTGGTATAACAATGAAATATGTTTTCGCATCGTGGCTTGTCAAAATATAAGCCAAATCGTTCAAGCTTCTACAATAGTCACAGTAACAGCGAAGTGTCTATGCTAAGAATTTCAAATTTATTAACAAATTTATACATATATGATAAGCACAACCAAATTTGATAACTGAAAAGTTCTGTGTTATTCATATGCTGCAACATGTTCCACATTGCAGATTCTTTTGCATGTCAGTCTAGAGAATATTGTCAAGCATATTTTTGTACGGTAATTTCTGCGCATTGGACGACATTGTTGTGCCGTATTATCCAAAGATTATTGACTACTTTACTAACGTATGCTGAGCAATTATTGCTACGCACCATTGGTTTCCAGTTGGTCAAGTCTTCAAACGTGAAAATGCAAACGGCGACAAAAATGTCTTCTTAGAAGGCTTTTCAACTCCATTTACAGCTGTGACACCGTTCTCCTAAGAAGAAAAACGTTTCTATTAAACGCAAACCCCATACACCATCATGTCTTGTGCTAATTAAGCGTTTTGTATATTGCATTTAATATAGAAGTTAGCATCATTACCTTGCATAGCATATCATTAGGAAGAATCAATCCGTTGCTTTTGTCCTCTAGGAATTAATTATTGCTTTATGTTGAAATCGTACTACGCAACAGATGATAAATAGTATACATTGCTGGTATAAAATAGCCTTTCAAACAATTTAATTAACCTATATTTGCAACATTTACATATTTAATATAGTTTAATGTATCTTTAAATCGATCATGCACGACATATGCAGTTGGGTTTATTCGAGGTAGAGACATGATCGCGTAGGTGTGATCTATCCTTCAGGCTGCATTGAATATTTTCTAGTCAAATCAAAAATCTTGGCACTACCCAATAATATGATGACTGCTGCTGTTGACAGGTTTCATATAGTAATTTTGGAGAGCGGGTATGCATAGGCAAAACGTAACACAACTAATATATCTATTTTGGAAAACACCATCGACCGACGTTAAATCTTAACGTCGATCAAGATATATTACCAAACATTCACAGCCCATTATGCTTTACCACACTACTCCGAAGCATGTATAACATGCTGACGCACATACGCCTGTTTAGTGACATGTATATGGAACACATAAACAACATGTGATTGTTTTCTCTCGATCGCTGTGCTATTTCCGTCGAAATTCATTGCACTTTATGAATGGTTTGCTATAAATCAAAGACCTACAATGACATTGAATCGAGTTACCAGCTCCAATGAAATAGGAGACCGGCTGATTGAAACTTTTAGCAGCAACAATAATCTTATAAAGCTCACGTAAGGGCAATATATTATATACCACATATAAATGGTATGCCCGCTGGGTTTTTTCTTTATTTGTTTAGTTAACATATGCGCAATAAAGATGTTAAGAAATAGCAATGCCAAATTGAAATTCTGTACATTTTAAGAGACGTATTGAGTTCTGTCCAATAGAGCACACGTTTGTTTAGTTGTTGTTATTCGCTTGCTTTGCGAAGATACATCACGATTTTAAATTACAGTGCTCCAAAATTACTCTTTGGTTTGTTTGCACCACTCGCAATTAGGTTTGAGATGTTAGGCCCGAAGCCCGACCGAAAGCTTAAGAAGATACAAGTAAAGATAAATTCATTACAAAAAGCATGTACATTCCAAACGTAACTACATTGTTGTATATTGCACCCGAAATTGTGAACATTTCTTGATGTATTGTTCGCTTGGAAGATTCATTAGCAAGATAACCCGAATCACTAGACATATGAAGACAAGAACTAGCAATTTTATAACAAAACGCCGTGGCTGTTGCTGCTATCCATCCAACTTTTGAATGTTTTGCGGCATTATGTTAAAATGTTTATAACGCAAATACTAATAATGCAAAGCAAGAGAATAAAGTGTCGAAAACACCAGCTTTATTCTAAAAACGTTGTTATATCTTTTGTGGTTTAGGTCTTGGCAGTTTATAGTATAGCTTATGGGTCATGTGTTCAAAATTTACTTCAGCCTCAAGACTTTTGATACGGAATAAGGTGGCAAAAATACTGGTCCGTCTTCTGTCGTATGTTTTTAATAATTAGCCTAATTATTTTAAAGTTCAACAATAAAATGACTTGCAAAAATTAAGCACCTACTCCGCATTTGCTGCACATAAACTGATTATTGTTTGTTGTTCGAACAGGTTAGCGATAAAGCGATGTTCCTAGACTCAGCGATCTCAGCAGAGCATTTGGTTTAGTATTTTGAGGACATTAAAATGTTTATTTTTTCATTATGTTTACCGCCTCATTCAGGATGTTTTAATAATAATCATTTTCGCGCAAAATCCGTGGATGTCTTGTTCAGTTGATTCAGCTCGAGCAGTGCTCCAGCATACCTAGTAAACTACTAAAGATGATTCTTGATTTTCATGATGAGACTAAAAATGAGTTTCATACACATACATTGCTAGCTGAAAATTCATGTCAAGGTTCCAAACGGTATTACCCTTTGAGCCTATTTGGCCGCTATATCAACGGTGGTGGTCAGCAAGTTTCGCGTTAGCTAGTTTAACAAATAAATTATAGGCATCAATGGAATGTTTAACTTAGCTTGTACGACTAAGTCAATACGTATATATTGTTGGATTCGGTAACGTGTACGACGTGTGTATTTATTTATTATTTATATATTTTATTTATTTAATTTAGTGGTTTTATTTATTCATTTAATTTATTTATTTATTTATTTTATTTATTTATTTATTTATTTAGTTACATATTTATATACCGCCTTCAACCGTTAGGTTACGTATATGTTTAACGCTGCTCGTCGCAGTACAATTTACGGAGAATTAGGAGAAACCAATGGAGAATGTGCACCGCGGCAGAGAAGTGGTTGATAGGTGGTGATATGGTGTCCTCCAGTATATATATCAAACTCAGTCTCTATTTCTGATTTTCCACTATTTCGCGATTGGACCTCCAAGTGTATTATAATTACACGCAACATTCTGTAGACCCTAATCGAAAATTCAAGAAATTTTAATAAATTTTGTTTAAAAACAACTTGTTCAGTATGCCAAATCGAGCCGTTCAAAATACTATGCCGTACTGACATTATACATACTTATACCGGAGTAGAGGTTCCACACCTGAGGATCCTGGAGGCGCTGTAAGCCCCCAACCGATGGGTGTTTTATACGGCGCCTAAGGCGCTCTCCCTCTCCTCCGACCGCATCTACTTCCATGTGGAGGCCGAAGGTCCCCCCACGGGAATTCGGTTGCACCTGTTGGAAATTCGGACCTCGGTCCATGTATAATCTACATGCAGGTTAATGTACCCTGCACTGCAATTCAAACAAACTGATTTGTATCCGTTTCCCATTGCCCCTACCTCCTGAGTTTTATTAGATATAGGTACAATAATCAATTCTTTTTCAAAACAAAGTAAAATTTCAACTCAACAAAGTGGACTTGAAAAATTAAGTTAGCTAAGCGCTTCCGCTAAGAATTTTTTACTTTAATCATGTACAAGTTGTAAAATTAAAATCAGCAATGATCTTACCAGGTGAGACCAAGCCATTTAGGATGGTTGCAAGAATATTTTATTTACCCGTAGCTTGAAAATACACCATTCTATAACAGCTAGCCATAAGAGACTAAAATCTCTAGCAACTAGTCGAACAGATTTTTGTCTCTAATGACTGATCGTTAAACATTTTTGTCTGTTGCAGTCAGCTATAACATATAAAAATTTCTTAAAATCAACCGTTAGATATATTCGATTCCAATGAATAGTTGTTAGAAAACTTTATATTATAGCTGACTACAAGGGACAAAAGTTTCTAACACTTAGCCATTAGAAAAAATCTGCAATGCTAACTGCAAGAGATTTTAGGTTCTAACGGCTAGCTGTTAACGATACTTGTCTTTATCGGCTGTCAGTAAAATACAAAAGTTTCTTAAACTGTCTGTTAGAGATTTCAATATCAAATATAAGGAGCTATTAAAGGTGAAAAATATCTAACAGTGGTTTGCAAGAAACTAGAATCACATTCATCCATTAGAGTTTTTAGTTTCCTGCGAACGGCTGTTAGAAACAAAATTGCTCGCTTTTTGCACACATTATTCTGTGAAAGCCGGGTAAAATCGCAAAGGTTAGCGACGTACAGCGGACGAAAAGAAGCTGAAGAGTGTCACACCGAAAAGTGGACCTTTATCGAGTCTTGATAGCAACAATTCGAAAAAGGCCTTCTCAGATATTTCACCCTTTGTCCTTCGTTTTATATTTCTGCATAAGTAAAAACAAAACTGAGCTACGACTGAGCCAGTTACAAATCAACTTGTAATGAAGAACTTACAACGTGAGATGAAATTAAGCGAAGCTCTTTCGCGCATGATGTTAATTCCTTCGAGTATAGAAAGCACGATGCTTGAGCAATGTTTGCCTTAAGCTCCCACGCTTCGCGTAGAAGGGTGGCACCAATTCTATCTCAAAAGAATTTGCCGTACATTCTGAGCGTCGAGCTGGAGAGACATGTGCCCCTTACAAAGGCATTGATTCGACACACCACGTTGCATATTCAAACCTGTCACCTCCGCTGCTCAGACTGGATGCTCCACCACTAGGCCTCAGAAGTGGCAAATAATATATATTTCATCTAAATGTGCATATATGTATAAATTTATCAATGTAGCCTTATAATGCGACTTTCGCAGTTGCGGCGGTCTGCCTGACGTTTGCCGTCTAATTGTGTCCGTTTCTTATTTTTATGTTGCCGATAAAATGTCGGAAGCTTTTGCCAGCCAGCCTCTAAAAATGAAATAACAGAGAGAAAGTAATAAGTTCTATGAAAACTGAAACTATTTGAGACTATTTGAGATATTTGCTAAGACGTGCACATTTTATACATTTATCCAGTCATTAGTTCTGAAATTATAAATCGCCAGGTACCCAGAGGAGTGAAAGAGTAAGCACATTGTTATTGCCTGTGCAAAACTGCAACAAATAGGTTTTTGAATTTTTGAGTATAAATAATTCAGTCGCAAGCTCCGTGGGTTTTAGGACAGGTAGATTTTATATAAGGGAGAGTGGCGCTCGTAAACGGCTGGCTTTAAAGTCAAACAGCCGTTCGGCGACCAGTGGCCCAAACAATCGGCCAGCGGTAATGAAGTTTCCTTAACTACTGCATAAATTTAAAACTCACAGCAAAAATGTAAGAAATTTCGGTTCATTTGCAAATAAAAGCTTTGCACATCGTACCGTGCAGCGGTTAAAGTACTGAACGCTACTGCTATTCGAACAATAGCCAAACTGTAGTGGAAGTAGTGTTGGGAGAATGGCCGGCTTAAACGCCTATCTTTAATTAATTATACGTATTAATTTAACAAACATGTACATGTGGATACATCTACAAGCTGTTTAATACGAGAGGAATAACACATCATTTCAAATACCGAACAGACAATACAAAAACCACAGTATTTTGTAAGGAAAATATGTGCGACTTATGACTGAGTATATTTATAAAACAGCTGATTTGCCTTATAGAAGTGCATTAATCTGCTGAAATCAAAACTAATGCAAAATCAGTACATCAAAAATCTTATTTTATTGGAAATGTTGCAATGTCGGCAGTGAACAAATAAATCAGGAACAGTAGGCCTTTCGTGGCCGTTGATGGTCTAAAATTGTTAACCGTTGACAGACAATCCGAAATGCACGGCTGACTGTTTTCGCAGCCATTAACGGCCGAAAATTCTAGTCGGCCGCAAGCTGTCGGTGAGGATAATCTTGGTATCTTCCCCTGACGGTCTAAAACGGCAGCGGCCCAACAATGAGCTACCTAAGGCGAACTTTGACAGCCTCCCTGTATAGAAACTGAATAACATTTGTCGACACGCACAGGGTCTGGTAACTGTACTACATTTAAATATTTGCGGCTAGATGCAAAAATTGTATTCGGTTATATTATATTAAGCTGGCCGTATTCCCGTTTTAAGGCACTGCTAGATCCGGGGCTTTTTCACTGTCCCACACATAATTAAAATATTATTTCCAACTGTTTAAATGTTAAACAGCCATCATCGATTTATGCAAAACCCATCATGGTTGCTCGATGCCATGCCAAGCCGTTAGCCAGACATTATTTGCTTGTTGTTTTTCGTTCGATTTTGTGATTTCACGTTCCACCGCATACGTTCGTTCATATTTGCATACCGTTTAGAAAACCAGCCTCAAATTTCTCAGATAAACTCAAGATATTTAGATAAAAAAATATATACTATATATGTGTATTTGCGAAAAGCCTGTTTGGAGTGCTAGGGTTTTAGTGCAAAAAATATGACTACAACATTAATACAACATCTTTTAACGTGGCTAACTTGTGCTTTGAGTTCTTTTTTTGACTTTATGAGTGCTGAGTTCCTGCTAAGCTTTTAAAATTTAGACAAATAAAACTAAATATAAGTTTGATACACACATAATTTTTGCATTAATATATTATTTTATGACGCATATCGAACATTACGCTGACTTAACCACGATTGAAAAGTTATAATTGAACTAAGTCTTACAATTTTTAACTTTGTTTTCGTTATACGACGGGTTAAATAATTTTGTGGTTTCATGCTGGATCAATCAATATAATTTACAGCAAAAGTGTATTTGATACATAAAAAATCGGCCATAACTGAAAGTCATCGAGTATCGATAAATCATAAGAAATAAGCTTCACAATAACAGAAAAGTAACATGCATATATTAACTGCATATTTATGTATATGTGTCCATAAAAATTTATATTCTGTAAGCTAATTTAAAGCCGCACCGACATTTTCAAGCATAACACAACTGACGGGTGTTACAAGTATGGGCGTACTTAAGGGAGCCACCGGCCCATGCTCCCCACCTAAAACGATTCGAATCTACAGTGTTGTATGACTGTAAAATCCCGAAATATAGCTAATTGTGGTGAAAATCTGGATTTTGATAACATCAAATGGAAATCATGAATTAGTCCCTCCTCCAACATAAATCCTACGCCTACCCCTGGTTTGAAGAAAACATCAACGCATTTTGTGCGTGCGAGTGGTTCGGCTTCACGTGTCCACCGGTACCCGATACCCGAGCACTCAACATTTGAGCCCGCGCCCGGCCCGGTCCGTGAGTACCGGTGGGCACTCCAACCCACACATGGCTCTAAGCTGGGCTGTCTTATCCCCTTTATAATAATAATAATAATAATGGATTTATAGCGCGTTTTTCGCGAAAGCATCTCAAAAGCGTAAGGTAAGTTTTACATGTTTATGATATCTTTCAATCAAACCTGTCACGATTCCGTTGGAAATAAATAAGTCTTGAGTCTAGATTTGAAATGAGTCAGTTCTAGGTCTGGACCTCGCAAAGCAAGCGGCAGTTTATTCCATTCCGAAGGCTCAAAAAATTGGAAGCTATTGTTTCTTGTCCCATCAATTCGCAGAAATTGACTTTCGTTGGCAAGTCGTAGTCCGGATGAAGTGGTAAGAATGTCGGCAATATATGGCGGCGTTTTAGTAGTAATTGCGTTGTATACAATTGGAAGAATATTGTATTGGATGCGCTTATCTAGCGGCAGCCAGTGCAGGCGCCTCAAGACGGGTGTTATGTGTTCCTGTCGACGAGCCCCCGATACTATCCTGGCTGCTGCGTGTAGAAGACGCCGAAGTGGTAAGAGACTAACTGTAGGTGGACCACAGTACAACGCGTTGCAATAGTCGATTCGAGACATGACGAACGCTCTGGAAATACACTGTGTTGTATCAATATCAAGACGGTTTCGAATACGGCTTATTTCTTTTAGCTGCCATGTGCACTTTCCTGCTAGCTCGGCAATATGTTTTTGAAGTGTCAATTTCTTGTCTAAGGTTACACCAAGTACCTTGATTGTGTCAGTAGGACGAATGGTCTCATTGTCGATATCAATTGGCTGGCCGGAATACTGCTGACAACTAAAATAGATTAGTCCGGTCTTTGAATTATTAGGGTTTAATTTATTATTGCGAAATCAATTGTTTAAAGAGACGAACAAGCGCTGAACAGATGAGACAACCTAAGCCTCTTCAGATGCGGAGAAACATTTATACACCTGAATGTCGTCGGCATAGCAATGTACATTGAAGCCGGCCGCGATAATTATTTGAAGCAGCGGAGCCATGAAGATGTTGAATAGTATCGGTCCGATAACGCTGCCTTGTGGAACGCCGCTCAACATTGTTGTATTTTTGGAAAAAGTTGTTCCAATTTGGTCGCGTTGTTGGCGATTCGACAAATAGGATTCAAACCACGACAACGAAGACAGCGACAGGTTGATGTCTTTTAGTCGCTGAAGTAGTGCTGAATGATCAATCGTGTTAAAAGCGGCTGACATGTCCAAGCACATTAGAAGTGTGATTTGTCTTCTAGTAAATGCTGATTGGATATCATTGCAAATTTTTACTAACGCACTCTCGGTAGAATGTCCTTTACGGTATCCTGATTGGAATTTAGGAAGATGGTTGTAAATGTCCATATGATAAACCAGCTGATCCATGACTACCCGCTCCATCAATTTTGCAGTGTAGGAAATATTCAAAATTGGTCGAAAATTGTTCATATCATTAACATCAGCGTTGGGACGTTTTAGTTGAGGGTGGATAATGCTGCTTTTTTCACGGATGCCGATAGTACCAGTCGTTAGAGATTCATTGATGAGACCGGTGATTGGGAGAGCCAATGTAGCAGCAAATTTCTTACAGATAGCTGGTAGCAGAATATCCAAGGCTGTAATGGAGGAAATTCGGAACGAATAGCTGTAACATTGTTTGCAAAACATGTTGCAAAATTATCCGCCCGATCAGGGGAGATGGGTGTTTGGCGTTTACGGTAGAGCATTGCGTTTATGACATTCCATTTTTTATTATTATTAACTTCGTTTAATTTCGATTTCCAGTGGTTCAATTTATTTTGACAGAGATCTCGGTAAAGCTTTTTCTGGTTGTCATAATTAAGTCTGGCATTAAAACGAGATCGCTGCCATAAGCGCTCGTATCTTCGCAACGCTGTCTTCGCACGGTGGCATTCAGGGTCGAACCAAGCGCATCAGGACGATCTTGCACGGTTCGAGATTGTAGTGGAAGTTGCGTGTTTACGATGGACGATATTGAGTCATAAAATTAGTTGGTGCGGTCATCGAGTGAGCCATTTTTCGGGCAAATGTAGTTGAGAGATTGCTGAATGAAAATTAGCACTATCAATAGACACCCAATTTCGATAGTGAATTGTTTTCGTGGGCCTATTTGTGTTAATATGACAGTTAATGTTGGTGACAGTTAACATGTGATCGGAAATAGCACAGCTTTCAATCGCGACATTTGAAACCAAATTACAGTTTTTATACGACATGACCAAATCCAATGTATTGCCCTGGTCATGGGTGGGACCACTGACATGCTGACTGAGCCCGAAAGATTCAAGAATGTCAATAAATGTATCTGACGTCGAGGCTATGTTGAAGTCAACCATGATTAGAACATCAGCAGGGTCCATCGTAATATTCGTATATATCATTTAATTCATCGTAGAAGACGGGCAATGACGTTTATGGAGGACGATAAACTAGTAATACAGTTATTAGTCGACCATTTGGCTTGATTGTCCCGCACATAAACTCAAATGTCCCGTAAACGAGTTGTGAAACATTCCGATTATCCTGATATTGTAAAGAAGTTCTGTAGATTATAGCAAGTCCGCCACCACGGCCAGTGGATCTTTGCTTTGCTGTGCTTAAGAAATGTACTGGTGTACATACCTGGAGAGCAACGGAGCAGCTCTGACGCATCCAGGTTTCCGTTAATGCTATGAAATGTAACTTGTGGGTATTAATAACGTCGCGGATAGCGGTTGATTTGTTCGCAAGCGATCTAACGTTGAGAAGCCCAATTGCTGCAGATGAAGCTCTGTATTGTAAGCTATGGCTTAGTGGCAGTCAATACTGGTTTTTGACACACATTCTGTTGTACGTTTGCGATGGGTTGATCCGAAGTATTATGGGAGACCTGGAGGGTGGATTAAATTCGTTGTCTGAAGCGGTGGAATCGTGTGCTACAATGCTAAGAGTAGAACTAGATTGTCCGATAGCTGTGAGTAGTGACGTTGGCTGGCTTGTTGCACAATCATCAACTGTGTCGATGGTATTGATGTTGGCAATATTGTCGTTGTCGGCGACGGAGGTGGTACCGTCGGTTGCCTCGTTGTTGCTCTTACTCCAGGTTGTACCGATGTCAGTTGTTGATCTTTTATGGTTACGCCGCTTGAGGTTCAGTCGAGATCGAACAGCATCGTCGAGGATAAATCGTCTGTATTCAACACCTGCAGGCCAGAAGGAACGAGCAGTGATTGAAGGAAGTAGAGTAACAGCAATTACGACTTGGAAAGCTGAATCATTGTTCTTTGTCCGCAGTTTGAATACATACTGGGGTGTGACACCATTTGTCTCCATGAGCTTGATGACGTCGGATTCCTCGAAATCGGGTCGAAATCGCCAGATAAAAATGTGAGCACGGGGAAGAGGTTTTGCGATGACATCTGCTGATGGCGATCCCAAGGCGACAGAGAAATTTCGTCGTATAGTTTGAACGTCCTGGTTGACATCAGATTTATGCTGTGATGTGTGATTAGAACGCTTGTGATTGCTTTGACGCGTAGGAGCCGGTCCGATGACATCACGTGATTGAGAATATAGATCGCCGTCGTTAGAGTCCTTTGCATTTCGTGTTTCTTTGTCGTGACCTTAACGGGGTCGTCGTCGACTTTGCACTAACTGGTATCCTTCATCTGACGATCTGCCAATATCGCATGTGGCTACGTCGCTTGCGATGTGTGAGTTGTCATTGTCGGCATTCACTGAAGATTGACTAATCGGGGTAGTTCTGGAAGTCAGTTACTTATCGACAATTATTGGTGCGGCGTCGGGCAGCAGGTCGGTGACGACTTTGAGTATATTTGCATCGGCACATGATGCAGATAAACGACAAAGACGCCCTCGGAGCATGTCGAGATCCATTATGTTAGACGACATATCATTAAACATTTTATTTTTATATTCATAAAAATAGTATTAGCTTTTCTCAAGCAGGTCCCTGAATGCAATTTCTATTACTAACTGTTAGTGCTACAGCCTTTAATAGTGCGTCAAGAACCAAGGTAGTCAAGCTAGTAAATATTTATTCAAAAATTAGACATAAAGTATTACTCGGCTTGTAATACATTTAGTTGTCAACGATTCCCAAGGAAAAGCCTCCCGTATCATTCCGAGTTGCGGTACAACTAAAATAGTATTGCTCGATTTATACTATAAGTGCTCTTTAAGTATTTCATGCCAACAGGGTCCAAACGGACTCAGCGTACAATGTGCAGCGTTGTGTTATCTGAGTTTGTCGCATACCGTATATTTTCGCGAGCATTGTCATTGCCTCGCGTTGTGAAGAATCGAACAGAACCTGAAAGAACACAACAACAGCTCATAGCTGCCGCAGTGGCGCGCCTCCGCAACATTCACTTGTGTAGCTCGCTCAATTGCAAGACCCGGCTTGAGTTTGTCAAATAGTGCACGATACTCAAATTAGATTAATGGTACAGTTAATAAATCTGACTTGATTTGAAGCACCTCTGTTTAATTTGGTACCACAGACTATGTAATCTACTAATTAACACATTTATGACAATAATAGGTCACTGCTCGCTTTATATATGATGGCATAGTTGTACTTGTTGATTCGCTAGGACCATTGAGATTCTGTTTCTATTCATTGTAAAGCCATTGGAAATTTGCGAACAAAAGGCTCGAAATGGGATTTAATTCATATGTTTGACATCAGTTAAATCATATTATATTAAGTGATACGGCAAGATTGCTAGGCAGTTTATAATAGAAGTAATTGGTACTGAAACATAATCATCTGATATTTGGTAACCACTGTGCGGTCCATGCAATATTGAAACTAAAACTCCTTCAGCCACATAATTCGGCGTATTTTATTCTACCAAAGCTCCGTTGCCTATCGAAAATTTCTGAATTGTATGCTAAAGTTAATTTTCACGTGATAAGCCTCTGTATCTAATTGCTACCCGTGGGGTTTACCATAAATACAACCCTGAAATAGATACATAAACTGCCTTTATTTTTAACTAGCTACTCCGCAAGAAATGTGCCACGATACAATTATACGTTACGGCAAAATAAAGCCTAGCAGAAAACAGAAACTATTAACTGGGTAGTTGAACGTGGGACCTCTCTTCCAGTAAGCAAGTACATTACTACTGAGCCAAAATTTCATGCCAATCTTTTTTGCAACAAGGCTTAAACGCTATCGTGTTTCAACCGATGAGTTTTAGACTGATAGATATTGGCTAGAACAAGCTTGCCGTTGTAGCAGAATTGAATATTGCACATAAAGACAGGTCGCATAGTATAAAAATGAAATAACGAATCTGTAGCTGATTATAATTAATATATTATCTAGAGTATAATAAACACCTAACAGTTACAAAAATTAACCTCTTGGGATAAACAATAATGGTACAAAGTAGAGTAATTTATCATTTAAAGTTATAATGGCATGACACGCAGGAAATACTATTGAATATTTAGCAATAAATGTCTGATTGATGTCATAGGAATTTAGACGGATAACGGAAATATGGTAATTAGCGCGTTTCGCTTTGGGTGCGTTCACGCATACAAAGTTTTTGCTCAAATTTATCAAAATCTGACAGTGAGATTTAGAGGAAAACTGTGATGTTTTGAAATTTGAGTTAAAAATTTGAGCACAATTTTTTTCAGGTGATACATCTTGTCGATGATTGGCTAGAGTAATGTGTATGAAAAGTTTGAGCATTTTTCACACGTTCTAACTTACCAAAAAGGCAAAAAAGACGCATTCAAATTTTGATCACTTTGGGCACAAATTTTAATAAAAAATTGAGCAAAAGGTTTGAGCCTGTGAACACGCCTTGCGAATGCTATTTCCGCACACGGCGAAGTTTGTGCGTGAAATTTTCTGGCATTTTATATTGTTTCAAACGCCGCAGTTGACAACTTATCTCCGAAAGAATAGTCAAGGTAATTATCAAGGTGTCAGATAGTGATAAACGAGAAAGATTCAAAAAGATTTGGTTCGTTATTACTATATTGTTTTCTGCAGATTCGGTAGTGATCATTCCTTGCTTTTACGTAAATGTCTACTTCAGCGCTAAATCTGGCAAAATGAGTTACAGGTAAGAATGTACCTTCTAGACTGGACTATGCTGTAAAGCCGAGCCGAGCCTGCCCTGATATATGAACAGGCGCGCTGACACATGCCCTAAGAACGGTCTGTGAGAGCCGGGCGTAGTGTATCTAGAGAATCTGGAGTCATATTTTCAAAGCTCTGTTCGGAAACAGCAAACATAACAACTGATGTACAGTACATAGTCTGCTAACACCAAGGACAGTCAATGTTACTGTAATGAGGTCTTGAAAATCGTAGTTACATATATAGATAGACCTTTGTGGCTTTGCATATTACACGTTCTTCATGATATTAGAAATCACAAGGTTTTATTATTAGAAGCCTTTAAGAGACGAGCAGGAGCCTTGCTTGTCATAGGAATAGCCAAGCTACTCGAACATAGCTGATGAAGAGCCCAAGCACTTTACACCGAGACCCGAGCCAAATCGGCCAGGATATGGTGCCGGCGGGAAAAGCCGATCCAAGCCAGGGTTCGAAAATCCTGCTCGTTCTTTACTCTAAAAAGGGTCGTTCTGCAATGAAGAAGTAATTTAAAATAATTTTATTTTCTTTAGTATTTTAAGCCACAAGCTAAACAATGAAAACTGGTGGCAGCCACAACTGGTGGTCTTTGAAACCAGGTTATTGGCATGTTTCAATGTAAACACCAACTGTTTTTGGCTCTAGATTATAAAATGTACATGTGTTCTCTTTCATTATGAATGTAGTGTTTTAAACTGTATGCTGAATTCAAGTTCTGCTGACTTAGATAATGCTCCCATGATGTATATATACCATTCATTTTTTTATGTTTAAACACTAAGTTTTTATTTATCTTATTTATGGTCCATATTTAACCTGAATCTGTACTACATTACCCAAACTATTATTACGCAAGATGCTATCGTCTATCAGTTTGCTACTAACTGATATCAGTCGCCTAGTTGTAATTAGTGCTGATGCGGAAACGGAAACCGAGGATGATGAACAGGACGGTCCAACTGGTGGTAAGCTTAGTTGTCATGTTAATAACTTATTCTACAGTAATTTCTTTTATTCTTCCAGCAAGTTGCTGCTATAACTGCGTGAGCTTAGTTATCTGGTTATTAGCTTATTCTTCAGCAATTTCTTTCATTCTTTCAGTAAGTGGCTGCAACGTTGCGTGGTCTAAAATGTAGAATGTTCACGGTATGTACCCATTAACTCAAATAAATATGTTGCTTATCTTACCGCACACTGCCCTGCAATTTAGTACAATTGAAATGCGACCGCCAACAGAACCATATTTATTGTTCAGCCGGCGCGAATACTATCGCCAGGATTCACAAGACAATATATACAATTAAAATATTTATTTAATACTGATTTTACTTATTCTCCACAAATTAATAGATCTTTGCTTACCGTGTCTGCAATGCCCTCATCTCTGTGCTCGTCTGTTTTGTTTAATCAACGGTGTACCCATGTGATTTCAATAGCAGCTTCTATTTTCTAACAAGAATCCGCTGCGTCCACATTATTTATCTAGCACTAACTAGCTAACTCTAATCGTGGTGTCACGCTGTGCAGGGCAAAGTAATTTTGTGTTCTCAATATCTGATCTGTTTGTTTATACTTATTCTGAATAAATATTACCAGCTGTAGTCGAAATGTTCTTATTTTCATTAGTACACCGACTTTTTTTGTCGGCAGCCAATAAGATTAATTTGACATTTATATACCTACATGTTCTTGTTTCCCGAGGAAGAATATAAGTGCTCAAACAAGTGTTTGTTATTGTTTTTTAAAGTTTATAACCTTCGAAATCAACTAGTCAGTACGGCTTTTGCGCATTTCCAAGTCACGGCCAGATTTAGAAGCTACACTTTAACATTTATCACCCATAATATTTTTGTGCTAAAGTCATTTTATGAAGCTTTAATGTCTTAAGAATTTCACAATATTGCTGAAGTTAGAAAATCGTAGTCCTGTTGCATAAAAATACTTTCGGAGGTAAAGAGCGTCTATAAAGTATTTGTCGGAAGCAGCTACCTAACCTTGCGTGTTCGCGTTCAAAGACTTAAACTTTTTGCCCAAAACATTAGCTCAAAATTTTGTCTAATTTTGATCAAGATTTAGAAGCATACTTTTGAATTTTCGGTGAAATTTCAACGTATGAACACTGTTCAAACTTCAGCCACATATTTTTAGGATCCTCAGGGATAAAAAACTTATTCTGAAAAATATCGCGCTCTGAATTTGGGCTAACATATTTAGGCATGACAATTTATTATACTCCCCCTTTAAAAATTACGGCTACATTTTGATCAAAATATGGCCCACTTTTGACATCATATTTTGACCAAAAAGTTGAAACGTGAATGTTAACCCTCCTATAGACATCAACTGTTACCATAAGCCAAACTGAGCAGCCAACAAGACGCTCCGCGACGACGTTGGTTGTAGAAATATTGTTATTATCTCCTAACCAGTCCATGTGTGTCAGTTCATTGCCAATAATTTTTAAGAGTAACGAGTTGCCAATGCGCGTTCTAGTTCAACATATGTAAATCGCTCAAATCTATTGTGAAAAACTGAACCAAAAAAATCCAAACAGTTACGAGCTATAGAAGGCAGCAAACAATAGTCACAACTTTCATCAGCCGAATTGCTCGTTCTTGCAAGTTTATTATGCAATATGGCATAAATATTCTCGGATGGGTATAACAGTATAGGATGTGTGTTCTAAACTATGATATACACTGCGGAATTTTGGACTAATTCGGTTCTGTTTTTATTATATTATGGACATTGACATGTACATTTGTACTAGTTTTGGCTTTAATTGGACATTGTTTAATCACTAATTCTGAACGAAGAAACGTTAAAAGATAGACATATGGTATATATTTGTTGTTATACGTCAATCATCAAACGTAAAGATGGATTTATATGTCAATCACTTCCGGAGTTATAAGCAGAAACTGTGCTATTGCGTAATTCAAATTTGGAGGATATTAAGCTCCCGATTTGGATGCTATTGAGAAGTTTCAACTTGGCCATTGAGAGGGGGGTGGTAATGCGTGAGTGCACTTTAGGTGCATAAACTCGGCTTGTTCTTTTGTCAAGACAGTTCAGAATCGTAAACGCTATCAATGTACGTGAACAAAGATTTTCCCTAATGTAGGGGAACATAGATTTGTACTTTTTCAACATTTAAGTACTGTTAGCGGTCGATATTTCGGGATTTAGCATCGTATTTTCTGACCGTGTAAATGGTAAAACGTGAGTACCAATCGCATTTTTGCGCATACTACAATAAAAACATAGTCCGCTAACACAGCTGTCCGATTCAGCAACACTCATTTGGGGCAACTATACGAAATGGAAAAATGTGCGCGTACACAAATTCCGTTCGTACAACGCATAGCCATTTTTCTTGTTCACTAATATGCGAATAATCATGACAGAAAAGTGAGCGGGAACGACACAGTTCCTCATTTTGAAAAAAGAACAACCATGGAGTAGCAAATAAAGTGGACTCTCGCATAAATCTTTGCAATTCACAGGTCTCACAATTTTTCCAATTTTTGCCCATTTTATCCAATTTTGCTAAAAGCTATGTCAATTTTTGCGCTAATTTTTGGCACATTTTCGTCAATTTTTATCACTCAAAATTTAGCGCGCGTCTTCCGCGCACGGTGGAGCCGGTTGGGAGGGGTAGATTTGGCTTAAACGGGAGCGACTCGTAGGAAGTAACACCATGGCACCCATCGACATATATATGTATATATAAATTCCAGAGTTTGCAAGTACATCGGAAATGAAAACTTTACATTTTGTGTCTTCTGCGTTGCATAAGAAAAGCACAGTATTCGTACGGCTCGATGGGCCTTAGCGTTGCAGCTGTAATGTTTCATTTTCCAGTTCCTTTTACAGTGAGAAGCTATTTAACTATACTTCCTTTTCAAACAACGTTAATTCGGACTTAAACTAATATTCAGCGGTAAAAATATATATACTGATATACTTATAAATAAATCGGAAACCAGTAAACCAGCGCAGTAAAGCGGCGTTCACGTTATAATGTCCCCAACGTTTGGAACCTATGCATACCACACGGTGTCAGGGACACTGTTGACAACAGGGTGTCTTAGACATCCCCATGTATTTAATAAATTTTTTCAAATGTAGCTAGTTACGCGTATTACCACTTCTCGACAATGTCAAGCATACCATGTGGGCTTGCGGTTTTATGTACAGTGTGATGTATTATTTCCTTGGCTTTCATATTGCCTAGGTACAAATATCGAGCATTTAAAAAAAACTAACCAGCCCAGTTGACTAATAAACCGCATTATCTACATACACTGTCTGTTACAGTGAATTCGCGCCAAATTGGTAGCTAAGGGTGTGTACGACACTGTAAAGGAAAAATGAAGTAGCTAGGGGTGTGTCGTACACCCTCGGCAATTGATTTACAGTATGGGTGTCACCCTGATTGTCTATACGGTACGGTCGCGACTACAGGGGACAAAAGTTCCAAACAGCGGGGACATTATAACGTGAACGCCGGATAATATACAGTTACTACAACAACATATGTGCCACAGGAGCTTATGCCTATGAAATCAATATATTAAAGGTTTGGAAGTTTCAACTATAAACGCATACAGAAGCGCCTCACTCCGAAAAATTCCAGACTACCATGCTTCAATTTAATGAAATTTGAAAACATGCAAAAACGAAAATAAAACTGGAAATCTGGACTCTTGCTATGTAGTAAAACAGACACTTTTGTGCGATAACAGCAGCAGTTAATGAAAATTAGCAATGTTAGCAAGGTCAGATTAAAAGACTAAACTGCGTCACGCTTTTAGCTTGCATATAGCCAGAGGTTATAAAATGTATACGACACAAGTTGGGGATTATATGCTTGCTACAAAATACTTTTATAGTCTATCTTTCTTTTCTATAAGGTTGTTGGCTTAACATTACAATCGTGTATTTTTGCGTATTTAGTGTACCAAAGACCCAACGGTAGTTGGAGGAAACAATAAAATTTATCACTGCCAAGCAAAACAATACTGTTTTGTTTGCTTAATGTATATAAAGTTCTAATAGGAACAACATTATGACCGATAGTGAACTTATATTTGCTTTATAAACAAATTAGGCCATTTCTTTAAACCCATAAAACTGTCCTTCTATTTGTCTATTCCCTGTGTCAGGTTCTACTAATTGTGTCTCATGTGTACGGGAGAAAGGGAGATGCAAACATAACCTGCTTTATGCTAAAAGCAATACTCATGTTATGTATATATGTTGAACTTTAGCACAATTAGTGGTTCGCGTGAGCCGAGTCAATTATGTGCTGACATGAACGACCATTGCAGCTCGTAAATGACGGAAACTATAAATTTTTTCACTCCACAAGTGTTTATTGTTTTGTCGGTTCAATATTTAACAATGCAGTGTATCAATAGTCGTAAATATACTAATAAAATACCAAAGCTCAGTTAACACACGTGACATGAAAAAATGTCGAAGCATCTGTTTACACCTGATGCCATTGCTGTCTGTTTTCTATAAAAACAACGTTATTGTAAAAATGGGTTGATGCAATTTAATTACCGTGCAACAGACTAAATTTTAATCATCACTTTGATGCATGGATCATAGAGTTGGGCACCGGCAACCAAATGACTGCCGGCGGCGGCCAACCCAGTTTCACGGCGTCTGCCAGCTATCTACCGGTCAACCGAATCGGCTGGTACACCCGCCGGGTAGGACTATATTCTGGCCGGCGGGCTGGGCAGTACACCGGCCAGCCGTGTAAGTCGGATTTCCAATCTGTCGGATAATCTGGTATTCCTTCCTGTCGGGTAGTTCAGTATTGCAGCCGACCGGGTACACCAAAATTCCGACGTGCCGGCGTACTGAAGAGGATGTTATGTTGTGCTCTGACGGTTTCTTTTACGTACGATTTGATTCTATTATATGTTGTGTAAATATTTTAAATGTTATAAATTATTCCAGTTCCCTATGGCGAAACCCTACTTTCTTTCAATATACGTACAATTATAATTTAAAGCTCCTTTTACTTATCAACATCAAATCTTTGAGCACGCAAATGTGTATTGATTACTGTGCAGCATTGAACTATCCCACGGCACATTAGTCACTCAGCTATTTAGATGCTGCTGCTTCGTTCCTTAAGGAACATCTCTAAGCGAACAAACAACAGCACACGTGTAAATGTACACATTACGTTAAACTCTATTACCACATGGCTTCTTTTAATGCACGCTGTTACAATTGCATAACACTGTGCCTAAAAATATTACCCATTTACATAAACGTAAAGTTCCCTTTTTATCGGAAACACAATTATTTTGTTTCACTGTAATGCTGCTTGCTTATCTGTTTTATTTCATATGGTAGGGGCCTTGCCATAATTTTGTTTCGCACACTAAAGTAGACACAACTTGTTATTAATTCTAAGTTTGCCAGTAGGTTTAGTCAAAGTGCTTATGTAATTTAATGAATATCACATAGCATAGAACACCTTAAAGTCGTTTTTTTTCTCGAATTTTAAAGTAGAAGCTTCAGATTGCTACCTTGCTTCTTCCATTAAAACACTTTTATGAACCCAAGTCGTTGTTCCGAATTGTTCAAAGAATTCCATTTTGGCAAACATACATTAGTGTGTTTTATAGTGAGTGAATGCTCATATAGCGAAAATGCTGTTACAAGGAAATGTTCGTTAGGTCTTCGTCACATCCTTGAGTCTAAAATATAGATGGACAGAGTATATTATTTTTATAACAAATTCTTTGATCTGTATTTTATAAAAAGGTAGATTGACATTTAGAAATATTCTCAGTACTAAGGAACACATTTCATTCAAAAACCTGTCCATAATACTACAATCCAATTAAAGGAAGTGACAATCAATTGCATATCATTGATTTGCTAGCATTATTACTGTAAAAAGCCGGAATGCATGCATTATATATTGGTGAAGACTATATTATGCTAATCACTGGCGAAAGAATCACCCCCAGCTGTCGGAGGAAGAATACACCAGACAAACGTGAAATATGCGGAAAAATAAAACTAGGAACATAAATATTGATTGAAAAGTTCCTGTAAAAAACCACCACCACTTCTTGGCGCAAATTTGTGGACTCCGCCACTGACGTTATAATGTATTTTTGTTATATTTTGCTCACTTGTATACGTTTCAATCTACTACATCAAAGTTTTCCGAAATCCATCTATCTGTTTTACGTTTAGCGATAAGCCTGCTTTGTTGCCCAATATTTGTTACATATTAAATCTGCAGGAAAAACGAACTGGCACGCCAAGAAATCTTTTCCTATTTTTCGCTGAGTCTATAAAAGCTATGAAAGTAAAAAGAAAAGTCCTTGTATTCTCATTATTATAAACTTATATCTATATATAAACTACTCATGTAAGAAAAAAAATACTAAACATTTATACAATTTCCCACAGATAACCGGCTACATTACAATAAATAGCACTGATTCAAGAAAAGACTAGAATGGATTGTCAAATATTTTATGATTGATGAGCCCGAAAGTAAAAACGTTGATTTCTGTTAAACTATTTTTCTTGTTAAGAATATAAAGGTTTAGTACATAGATTAGAACACCAATTATTGGTTATATGTAACCAGCATATAGAATAGTAGGCATTGTATTTAATATTTACAACCTAGTATGGAAAGCTAAAAATTATGCCAAGCATGGGTGAAGATTTCGGAGTAGTCATCGTTGGGTTTACCCATTAGGTAATTACATCTCAAATAACTATTGCGAAAGAATAATTTATTATTAGTCCGAAATTTATAGATGTTATAACCGCTGACCAGAGGTGGCACAAGATCAGCATTGAAGGCGGAGGGGTGGAGGATGGAAATTAGAGATTCACAGCATAGCTTGTTAACTATCAATGTATGATACGCACGAAATACTTAAACTTCGAAATGGTTTGGCGGCATATCCAAGTTTTCCATTTAGGTATACTCATGCTGCTTGACAACTACGAATGTTTCTATGTATTTCGCATATTTTAGCGTTTATTGCATGAACTTATTGCCATGTTCACGAAATCTTTTATCTTTGATATTAAGCGCTAAATCTTTTTAACGGCATTGCTGAATAAAGTTATTCTGTAGCAGGATAGATTATCCTGTTGCCTGTCTTATGCAGAATTTCTTTATAAAAACGGCCGTAACTGAGGAAAAGGTTAACGGATCTCCCCTGGCGCTTTCATATTTGATGCGTTTAAGGATTGGCATGTACGGATAAATAAATTAGTCTCTAAAGTCTTCCCTTAAACATTCATCGATTAAATATTTCAAATATTTGAGCCAAAATTTATAGTAACCTTGGTGTTACCGTCTATAACATCAAGAAGTCAACTAGTTTCAAATTTTCACAGTGCATAACATCATATGGTGCGCACTTACATGCAGAACATCCCGAGATTAATCCCTTTCACTAGAAAAGAAGCGGCCAAGAACTTAAAATACATTGTGAGCCCCGTAGGATTCACAAATTTTTTACGAGGCGGTTCAGGCCGCGATCCATCTTTTTTCTAACATTTTTATGCTTTTTTATTTTTCTGATTTCGAAGGCCCACCTATAAGATGGGCTCGAGCATCCCGCTTCACCTGGATTCGTTAGTTGTTGTGGGTACTATCTATAAGATAGGCTCGAGCATCCCGCTTCCACATGGATTCGTTAGTTGTTGTGGGTACTATCTATGAGATCAGCTCGAGCATCCCGCTACCACCGGGATTTGTTAGTTGTAGTGGTTACTACCAATCAAATGGGCTCGAGCACCCCGCTTCCAGCGGGATTTGTTAGTTATTGTGGGTACTATCTATAAGATGGGCTAGAGCACCACGCTTCCAGCTGGATTGTTAGTTGTCGTGGGTACTATCTATAAGATCACATCGAGCATCCCGCTTCACCTGGATTCGCTAGTTGTTGTAGGTAATATTTATACCATCAGCTCGAGCGTCCCGCTTCCACCTGGATTTGTTAGTTGTAGTGGATACTTCCTATAACATGGGCTCTAGCACCCCGCTTCCAGCTGGATTTGTTAGATGTTGTGGGTACTACCTATAAGATGGGCTCAAGCACCCCGCTTCCAGCTGTGTTTTTAGTTGTTGTCATTACTACCTTAAATATGGGCACGAGCATCCCGCTTCTACCTGGATTTGTTAGTTGTAGTGGATGCTACCTATAAAATGGGCTCGAGCACCACGCTTCCAGCAGGATTTGTTAGTTGTTGTGGGTACTATCTTTTAGATAGACTCGAGCACCCTGTTTCCAGCTGGATTGTTAGTTGTCATGGGTACTACTGCTGCCTCCTAAAACTCGCATCTGCTTTTCAAATATTTAACGCATACTCCTATACGGCTGTGTTGTCATATAATTGATGTTATCCTAACAGCAACTAAGTCAGAGAATAAGTGACCAAAACGCCGGTATGACTAAATGTATGGTGATTTAAAGACTTGTCTCAAGCTCCTGTATTCACACTCTATGTATCGCTATATAGCGTACGTAAACCGTCCTCTTTATTCAAGTCCCGAATTTTGCTGTAGGATAAGTATCGAAAACGTTTCCTGGCTAAAATCATACCAGTTATCTCAGCTGGTTCACGGATATACGCAAGAAATAAACGGAGTTAGTTCAAGGTTCAACAATGCACGCTTTACAGACATTGAAAAGCTCAATATTGACTAGGTACTTGCTAGTCCCTAGCTAACTAATGTTCACTGTTTGAAGTGGCTTAGACTATAAAAGTAATACTGCTAAACTCAAGAATCCAAGCGTACCCTCTAGTTTTTAATGATTTATGCGTGCGCTGCAACATTGGTAAGTGGAACACATAAAACTTTAAAATGAAACATGCGTTCAACACATCGTGTTTTATTGTTCTACGTGCTTTGCAATTTCGAGTTTGCTGCCTTTTTTCTAACATTGTAATCGTATTGACACAATTTGTCAGCCATTAACAGTTGTGTAATTCTATTTTTGGTAACATAATTTACCCTCAATCGTGTCGATTTTTGACCAAATCTTGGAGTTCAACATTTGAACGGAATTTCTTCAAGACTTGAAAAAAATTTTAATTTATTAATTAATTATTTTTTTAATATTTGCATTTACTGGAAGAAGTCCGGTAAATGCCAAGATCTAACAGGCATTGCGGTGTCGGCATAAAGACGTGTTCGTAGACCCTGCAGTTAAAAGCAGTATCGACATGGAGACGAAATAAAAGCTGCGTGGCACGTACATATATCGTAGCACTGCTAAAATATGTAATAATGAAGCGAAGTTTATGAGTTCTATAAGATTATCTGTTCACCTCTCAATAATATGTTCATTTAAGTATTGATACCATCGATATTATATTAAATATTTTCTATTTGGCGTTATAAATTTAATCGAATAATCAGACACACTTGAAGGAGGCAGGCACTTTTGCTTGTGCATTAAAATGCCAGTAATGAATTTTTTCAAACATTCCTTTGTGGAAACAGGCATGTCTAATACAACACTATAAAAACTAGCCGAATTAGACCCACGGTTTGATTTGCCAATGAAATTAAAATCGTTTTTGTTGGCCAATATGTATTCAACAATTCCATAATCATCAAAGCAAACAGTTTTGCAAAAACTTCACCGTCTACACTATGTTCCCTCATTAGTAGTATCACTCACACTTTATTAATTCGTTGTAAGCACAGAAAACACTTTTAATCTTGATGATATATTAACTAAGTGTATAAGTTTGACTTGGGCAAAGCAACAGCATATTATTACACAAAATTATCATTAGCAGTCTCTAATCTGGCTCTAACAAAACAACAACGCCGTAGAACAACAGCGTCGCCACCCGTTGTTTCACTAGGGACCACCAATTTAGTTAATAAATAACTATCGCTTATGAATATTTTTGCATCGAGTTTCAATTTCTGAGCACTGTCATCGTATATATTCGTTATTTTATTATGAATATCTTTTTATTATACATAAATAATATATAAATTACAAAATGTATTGTATATATTTAAGTATGTATTAAAGGTAAGCAACGGATAAAATAAGATAAAATAAGATATAATAATCATATACTAAACGCCTCGAGTGGCATGATTCCAATTACCGTCAATAATCACGGAAAATATTAAAATAATTTTTATAACGTAAACTGCCTAAAGCTGTTGTGCCTCGACAAGATAGGAATCAAAATGTGAACCAATAAATTTTTATGCATAAGCTGTAGAAGACATCCACAGAATTTGAAATTTAGGCCTGAAAACATGGGTTCTTCGTTTTCAGTTTGGCAAGAAAGAAGAGGAGAAAGAAACAAAGGTTTTTATCCCTTATATATGAAAACGTCTGAATCTGCGCAGGAATTACAGACGTTGAAATGAAATTTAATAAATTTATACGTTTTATTACGCGAATCTGTGAAAACAGGGTTTTTCAGTGACAATAGGTCAAAAGGTAGAGCTACGAATTTGAGTCTCAAAACCGCGCCAGCTCGTATCAAGGCAATTGTATGGAGCTATGAGTCTAAGTCTCAGAACCGCTCCAACTCGTATCAAGACAATTGTGTGAAGCTATGAGTCTAAGTCTCAGCACCAGTCTCGTTCGATTAAGGCTTCAAACTACAACTCGACTCGCGTGCGAAAAAATATCGCACATATATATATTCTCGATCGCATTTTAGACGAAAACAAACATTGTTGCATAAATAGGTCCTGTTAAAAGCAGAATCTTCAACTTTACCAATATTTAAAATACGAACAACAGATGGCTATAGCATATCCAACGTTCGGTCAAAAGTTTGTGGTAATTATGATTAATACAAACAAGTGGGATAGCATGACTTTGAAAGAGTAAAAACAACGCCATATACAACTTTTTGAACTCAGGTTATGCTACAACCGGCTACCGTGCGTTTAGAAATTTTAACGTGCTGCGTTAACTATATAAGCTGCGTTTATTAAATTTCACAGCAACATCTGTATGTGTGATCCCAAATATTCGTGATCATATCACAAACCGTTTTGAACAATGCCTGCGAATTTCCTTTGCACATTGTTTGGCGACGCATATTTAAAGCATAATCGACAAGGTATATATCTAAGTGAAACTGTACCTTGTTCTAGCACCATATATTTCTGTTACTTTACTTCAAATAGTAAATTATATCTTTGGAATTGAAGCTAAAACCCAGTGTACCTAAAGGTTCGAGAAATGCAACTTGTAAATTTCATCATATGGAAGAACTCATGAAGCAATTTCGAAAGTGAAAGGTTACTATTTGTTCTCATTTTATCCTTATAAAGATATGTAAATAGATCTACATATATATTCGTAATTTACAACCGGGGGCTGCGTTCGTGTCATAGACAACAATCTGAATGCAAACAAATTTTCGCCATCACATATCTCTATAATTACTAAAGTCACCGTTGCCTTCTAGCAACGAGTTTGAAAAACGTCAACAACTTCGTCAGCAGTAGTGATCATACGATGCATCGTTCTGATGTTTCACAATGTGGCTGAATGTCAATATTAAATTGAATCAAGTGCAATCAGTGGCATTGATTTGTTATCGCTATGGTATTTGGGGACCATTACCGTGTAGATACGTCTACGCTAATGTAGTAATTAAGAAACAATTTACTTTAATTATTGAGAATCAGAGTTGAAAGTGTGTGAAATAGACAGACACGCCAGGCCTAGGCCCGGCCCACACACCGTTTACGGAGCCGGGGCGTTCGTTAACGGCGACATTATCGGAAATAAGCAACAAGAATAAATCCAAAAGTTCTTGAAGCCGTGAAAGTCGTTTTCGGGTTTGGCATATAGTTTGGCATTGCCTGGATGTTTAGTTACAATGTGTGGCTTCTTGTTACGGAATATTTTACAGTGGCAATATAACGAACAACAAATGCAGGTAAACTATGGATATAGACGAAGGATTAAATTTAGTATGTTTAGGCGGCGTTTGTATTTTTTTGTGTCTGATTGAGATATATCTACTGAATTCTTTCAAGATGTTTACCAATTAATGTTGTGAAATCGGCAATGCATACCTGAGATATATATTGTAGTACCACAGAAACTGCGCCATTAGATGACATGACTTAGTCCGTGTATATTCACCATAACTGCCTAGGGTTCAGCCTCAGTCTCAGTGCTTAGAGATAATCAAATTGTATCATTCAATGTGTTGGGCTTTAAGCCCAAAAAAATTATGAATAACAGGATTTCAAAACCCAATTCAGCTAGCGATTACGCTCGTGCAAATTGCTCGTTGTAGAGGTGAGGATTTAGGCTCTAGAACTAGTTCGAGCCGACCCCGCCATGATGTCTACAAAGCAGACCCAAGCCAGAGCCTAAGGTGTGTCTGTGAGAGCCCAACTGAACCGCGCCTAGTGTATGCGATCACGCTATTATAGTCGGCTGTTAAGAGCTCTTTTCTAAAAACAACAAACATAATAGTACAACGGTCATCCAACTGCAAGAACAGCCGAAATACATCGGTTTAGCTCTTAAAAGTTCCAAAAGCAACTATGTATAGGTCTTTTGTATATATATTCTTCTTTGAAAAGCGAACATTTATTATTAGGACCTTAATAGCCGAGGTAAGCTAGCTTTCCATCAAAAAAGCTGAGCCGAGCGAGCTGGAAATGGTTCAGGAAGAGTCGAGGCTACCCAAAGCCTAAGACATGGCTCTTTCTCAGCTCTAGTTGGTTGCGAATATTTACTATACCTTGTGATCCCCGGGCGTGACGGTGAAAACATATCAAAATCATCAAATAGTGATATACACTGCAAATTTTGCACGACCGTACACTGAGTAAGCCAACATCTACTGAATGTAAGGAAGGGAAACTGACTGGAAAGCATTCAGAACAAAACGGTTATTAAATTTTGTATAACGAGCTTACACTAATAAAAATCCTTAGAGTCATAATTAATTTCATATTCTAATCAGCTATTAATTTGGTGTCTACATTAAACCAATGGGTGCAGTTGATCTTAGCACATATCAACTAAGTGTTAGTAAGTTGTAGTGCTTTTGTATTTACTTAAAAGCTGCGCGGCGGAGCCTGGGGTGGGGCAGAATGACCTGGCCCGCTTCCAACGGGCGGGGATGAAACAAGGACAACGGAGAGGGACAGAATGTCCTAGCCCGATACCAACGGCCGGGTCGGGAATATGGGCAACGGAGCGGGGCAGAATGTCCTGGCCGGCCCGCTTCCAACAGCGGGCAGGAACATGGGCAAAGGAGCGTTGCCGCATGTCATGATCCGTTTCCAACTCTGTTGCAAATAGTTTAAACGTCAACATACTGAATACCTCGAGATCAAAAACAATACATAAAAATGAAAGTTAGAATTTTGAAAACAATGAAAATTTTTAAAAAGAAAATATTGCATAAAAAGAAATATTTTTCTATTTTGAACAACTTCATCACCAAAATTATACTGTAAATAAGAAAAATGAAACTTATGCTTAATTCTAGCAACTTTAAAAACTAGATACATTGCGATCTAGGCCATTATTTCGACTGTTACCATAGCATATAAATTAAAAACATAAAACTATAAATTGGTAATGGTTGTGCTGATGATATTTGCATCTGTTCT
The DNA here is from genome assembly GCA_030248225.1 of Trileptium ribeirensis. Lineage (NCBI taxonomy): Eukaryota > Metazoa > Nematoda > Enoplea > Enoplida > Thoracostomopsidae > Trileptium > Trileptium ribeirensis. The sequence continues at coordinate 87,296 of JASANE010014562.1, forward strand.
TTTTATATGTGATTTCTATACCATTTCTAAGAGTCGTTTCTACAGCTTTTGGCGAAACTAATTCCGAAGCCGTGTGTCTTACATGCGAAATGTATTTACAATATATGTTTTATTGCATATTCGAAATGATATTTTATTTGCGCACCAAATAAACAATCTTGGAATCTGTTTAACTAAGCACCAATTTGCATCATGTCATGATATTAAATTAAAATCCTGACAAATAAATCATAAACGTATCATTGCACACAACAGCAGTATTTGTGTTGTTTTATTGTATCATCGCATATTCTAATAATATAAATATCGTAAGTCCACGGTCCATCGGCTCAAGGGTGTAGATGGTCTCGGCGAGAGAGCTCTGGTGGTCCGTGTGAACTAAGCCTGGAGGGTGGTTAATTCCTGAAAGTAGTATATTGGAAACTCATAATTATCCCCCAATTTTTGCCAATTTTGCTGAAACTTTATCCAATATTTGCTAATTTTTGCTTATTTTCATCAATTTTTACCAATTTTACCAACATTTTACCGCGTTGCGGAAGGGTAGTGGTAAACGGTGAATATGTCTTAGAAGGATCCAGATTTCAGGGAGCGGTAAGCCTCTTACCTCTCCCTATACTTACACCTTATGACAATATATATATATGTCTATGACCTTTATCTTATATACGCACACACTTAATAGTAAATCGCAAAGCGAAGATAAACGGTGCTAGTTAGGCTACTCGGCGTTTAATGAATATTTCGACGCTCCAAAACTAATGTATCAACAAAATAATACTTTTGTTCATGGTCGCGCAACAGCAGCGGTGCTTAGGTTTCTAATGATCCCTATGTATTAGGATAAAATATAAAGTTCCGCTAAGGAGCTTGGTAAAATTGCATCGTTGCCGTTTTATCACGTCATTTTGTATCATCTCTACACATGGGTATATATGTGTGACATTTAGCTGTCAGTATGCCCAAAAATTACCGAAAACTTCGCACGGAATATTATTAATAATCAGCTAATTAAAAATTTTAGAAACAGTATATTTTATGTTTGCGTGCTAACGGATAACGCATTACAACCTTACCTACGCACGAGAGCAAAAACGATAATCGCCATCCGTTTAATAAGTACAAATACATAGACAATATACATAGCTACGTGTCCTTAAAACCCATGAGCGCTCTAGGCAGCTGTGTCTGTAAAGTTGATATCTAAGCTCCCAGTGTTGGGTTGTCAAATCAGTGTGTACAATCAATACGGGTTGTTCAATCAATGTTAGGAGCTTTGCTAATGAATGCTTAATAAATTTAGCTTTTCTAAACAGGTGTATGTACACTTGCCCAAGCTAACACCAAACATATGTTGTAGCTAACTAGCTAATCAACGCAACTGAATTTTATATGCAAATGCGTAAAGTTGTACATTTTAGAACGCTTTAAGAGCGCGTGAAATTATGAAATATTAAGCATAGCTATTGAATCAAGAACTACATTATCGATTATTGAGCAGAGATTTTATTCGATTTTATAAAATGTATTTTTGTAATAATCTATTCCACACGAACAAATACAGAATGCGAAATTTCACATTTTCACATTCACTGATTTTTTTGTTATATAGATTTCGTAACGAAGAGGAGGTTTTATGCAAACCGAATAACTTATATATTAGGTACTAACACGGTTTATTACAGGCCTTATTTATTTTCACGTTTGAAAAGTGCTATTTTTGTTGATACATTAGTTAAAAATGCGAAAATATTATTAAACCGGTCACTAACTACACCATTTATCTTCGCTTTCGATTTAAGTGTGTCGTATATAAGATAAAGGTCATAGACATATATATATATATATTGTCATAAGGTGTAAGTATAGGGAAAAAGTAAGAGGCTTACGCACTCCCTGAATCTGGTCTCTGACGTATTCACCGTTTACTTCAACGCGGTAAATGTTGGTAAATAGGTAAAAATTGATGAAAATAGGCCGAAAATTAGCAAAAAGTTATTGTGAAGTTTTCAGCAAATTGGCAAATTGGGGGAATTGAGTTTTCAATATACTACTTTAGGAATTAACCATCAGGCTTAGTTTCCACGGCCCAGAGCCTTCCGAGCATTCTTAGCAATAGAAACCGTGGGACTTACGATATTATATTATTTAATTCGATAAAAATAATAAAAAACAAAATATTGTATATTGTGTCAATGTACGTTTATGATTTATTTGTCAGATAATTTAATTAATTGACATGATCATTGGTGCTTAGTTAAACAGATTCAAGAGATTGTTTATTTGTGGCAAAATAATCTAGTTTAATATAATAAAAATATATTGTAAATACATTTTTCCATGTAAGACGCACACTTGAATTAGTTTAAAAGTTTAAACAACTCTTAAAATGTATAAAATAATATAAAAAGAACGGATCAAATATATACACAAATAATTTATAGTTTTATGTTTTTAATTTATATCTATGTAACAGTAAAATATCCTATCATGTGTAGTTTTTAAGTTGCTAGATTTAAATAAGTTTCATTTTTCTTATTTACAGTATAATTTTGTGTAGAAGTTGTTAAAAATAAAAATATTTTCTTTTTATCAATATTTCTTTTTAAAAATTTTATTGTTTTAAAATTTAACTTTTATTTTTATGTCCTGTTTATTAAAAAATTATTATGTTGAGGTTTAATTGCAAATAGTTGGAAACAATTCTGCGGACGCTCCTTTTCCTGCCCGCTGTTGGAAGCGCCCGGGATTTCCCGCTTCGTTGCCATTTCCCGCGTTTCTACTTTTCCCTCTCGTTCCTTTTTCCCGCCCGTTGAACCCATTCCCCCCCTCCCAGCTTTATTTCCTCTTCACTTAGTTATATGTGCTAAGTAACTGCACCCATTGGTTTAATGTGAGACACCAAAATTAATAGCTGATTAGAATATGAAATTAATTATGACTCTAAGGATTTTTATTAGTGTAAGCTCGTTATACAAAATTTAATACCGTTTTTGTTCTGAATGCTTTCCGTCAGTTTCCCTTCCTTACATTAGTAGATGTTGGCTTACTCAGTGTACGGTCGTGCAAATTTCAGTGTATATACTATTTATGATTTTGATATGTTTTCACCGTCACACCCGAGGATCACAAGGTATAGTAAATCTTCGCAACCAACTCAGAGCTGAGAAAAGAGCCATGTCTTAGGCTTCTGGGTAGCCTCAACTCTTCCTGAACCATTTCCCAGCTCGCTCGGCTCAGCTTTTTTGATGGAAAAAGTTAACTTACCTCGGCTATTAAGGTCCTAATAATAAATCTTTCACTTTTTTTCAAAGAAAATTATATATACAAAAGACCTATACATAGTTGCTTTTTGGAAGTTTTTTTTAGAGCTAAACCGATGTATTTTGGCCGGCTCTTACTTACAGTTGAATGACATTTGTACTATTATGTTTGTTGTTTTTAGAAAAGAGCTCTTAACAGCCGACTATAATAGCGTGATCGCAAGTACACTAGGCTCGGTTCAGTTGGGCTCTCACAGACACACCTTAGGCTCTGGCTTGGGTCTGCTTTGTAGACATCATGGCGCGGTCTCGGGTCGGCCTCGAACTAGTTCTAAGCCTAAAGTATCCTCACCTCTACAACGAGCAATTTGCCACGGAGCGTAATCGCTCCAGCTGAATTGGGTTTTGAAATCCTGTTATTCATAATTTTTTTTGGGCTTAAAGCCCAACACATTGAATGATACAATTTGATTTATCTCTAAGCACTGAGAACTGAGGCTGAACCCTAGGTAGTTATGGTGAATATACACGGACTAAGTCATGTCATCTAATGGCGCCAGTTTCTGTGGTACTACAATATATATCTCAGGTATGCATTGCCGAGTTTCACAACATTAATTGGTAAACGTCTTAAAAGAAATTCCCATAGATATATCTATATCTGAATCAAGCACAAAAAAATACAAACACCGCCTAAACCGTATAATTTAATCCTTCGTCTATATCCAATAATTTACCTGCATTTGTTGTTCGTTGCCACTGTAAAATATTCCGCTAACAAAGCCACACATTGTAACTAAACATTCCAGGCAATGCCAAACTATATGCCAAACCCAAAAACAACTTTCACGGCTTCAAGAACTTTGGGTTTATTCTTGTTGCTTATTTCCGATAATGTCGCCGTTAACGAACGCCCCGGCTCCGTCAACGGTGTGTGGGCCGGGCCTAGCCTAGCGTGTCTGTCTATTTCACACACTTTCAACTCTGATTCTCAATAATTAAAGTGATACTCTAATTACTACATTTAGCGTAGACGTATATACACGGTAATGGTCCCCAAATACCATAACAATAACAAATCAATGCCACTGATTGCACTTGATTCGATTTAATATTGACATTCAGCCACATTGTGAAACATCAGAACGATGCATCGTCTGATAAGCCTGCTAACAAAGTTGTTGACGTTTTTCAAACTCGTTGCTAGAAGTGACGGTAACTTTAGTAGTTCTAGAGATATGTGATGGCGAAAATTTGTTTGCATTCAGATTGTTGTCTATGACACGAACGCAGCCCGGGATTGTAAATTGCAAATAGGGGTTTAGATCTATTTACATATCTTTATAAGGGGGAAAGGGGAACAAATAGTAACCTTTCACTTTCGAAATTGCTTTAATAAGTTCTTCCATATGATGAAATTTTCAGTTTGCATTTCTCAAACCTTTTAGGTACACTCGGTTTTTAGGCTTCAAATTCAGGGGGATAATTTACTATTTGAAGTGAAGTAACAGAGATATATGATGCATATTTTGAACAAGGTACAGTTTCACTTAGATATATACCTTGTCAATTATGCTTTAAAATATGCGTCGCCAGGGAATATGCAGAGGAAATTTCGCAGGCATTCCTCAAAACGGTTTGTGATATGATCACGAATAGTTTGGATCACACATACAGATGTTGCTGTGAAATTTAATAAACGCAGCTTTGTATAGTTAACGCAGCACTTTGAAATTTCTAAACGCACGGTAGCTATATAGTTGTAGGCATAACCTAGAGAGTTCAAAAAGTATTATATGGCGTTGTTTTTACTCTTTCAAAGTCCAGTCTATCCCACTTGTTTGTATTAATCATAATTACCACAAAACTTTTTGACCCAAACATTTTGGATATACTATAACCATATGTTTGTTCGTCCTTTTTAAATATTGGTAAAAAGTTGGGGTTTTTAGTTTTTGGAGGACCTATTTATATGCAACAATGTTTGTTTTAGTCTATAAATAGATAGAGAATATATATATGTGCGATATTTTTTCGCACGCGAGGTTAGGTGGAGCGTTGAAGCCTTTAATCAAACGAGACTGGTGCTGAGAGTTTGAGTTGAGTAGCTTCCACGCGAGTCCTTGATACGAGTTCGAACAGTTTCTAAGAGTTAGACTCATAGCTCAGGGGATTGCCTTGATACGAGGGGTCAGCAGTTTTGAGACTCAAATGGGTAGGCTCCACCTTTTGAGCCTATTGTTACTGAAAAACCCTGTTTTCACAGATTTGATTAGATTTCCATTTAAATTTCATTTCGACATATACTAATTTATCCACAGGAGTCAGACGTTTTCATATATAAGGATAAAAACTCTTTGTTTCTTTCTCCTCTTCTTCTTGCCAAACTGAAAACGAAGAACCCATGTTTTCAGGCCTAAATTTCAAATTCTGAATATACTCTACAGCTTATGCATAAAATTTATTCATTTTGATTCCTATCTTGTCGAGGCACAACAGTTTTTTTACGTTATAAAAATTATTTTAATATTTTTCGTGATTATTGACGGTAATTGGAATCATCCACTCGGAGCATAGTATATGATTATTATATCTTTATTTTTATACTTATTTTATCCGTTGCTTACCCTTTAATACATACTTAAATATATACAATACATTTTTGTAATTTATATATTTTTTATGTATAATAAAAAGATATTCATAATAAAATAACGAATATATTATACAAGATAATACTACAAAAATTGAAAGTTTGAATACTAAAATATTCATAAGCGATAGGTTTTTAGTAACTATTTTAGTGGTGCCTAGTGGAACAACATGTGGCGACGCTGTTGTTCTACTACATTATTTGTTTATTTTCACTATATTATAAATTGTATAATATAATTTTGTGTAATAATATATTGTTTGCTTTACCCAAGTCAAACTTATACACTTGCATTTTAATATATAGTAGAGATTAAAATTATTTTCTGTGCTTTTTACAATTTGATAAAGTGTGAGTGATTCTACCTAATAGAGGAAACATAGTGTAGACGTTCAAACTTTTTGCAAAACTGTTTGCTTAAATAATTATGAAAATTGTTGAATACATATTGGCCAACAAAAACGATTTTAATATTCATTGGCAAATCGAACCGTGGGTCTCATTCGGCTAGTTTTTATAGTGTTGTATTAGACATTCCTGTTTTCACAAAGGAGTGTTTGAAAAAATTCATTACTGGCATTTTAATGCGCAAGCAAAAGTGGATTCCTGCTTCAAGTGTGTCTTTTTATTCGGGGAATTTTATAACGCCAAATAGAAAATATTTAATATAGTATACGATTTTATTTATACTTAAATGAACATATTATTGAGAGGTGAACAAATAATCTTATAAACCCATAAACTTCGCTTCATTATTACATATTTTAGCAGTGCTACGAGATATATGTACGTGCCACGCCGCTTTTCTTTCGTCTCCATGTCGATACTGCTTTTAACTGCAGGGTCTACGGGAACACGTCTCTATGCCGACACCCCCGCAATGCCTGTTAGATCTTGGCATTTACCGGACTTCTTCCAGTAGATGCAAATATTAAAAAAATAATTAATTAATAAATTAAAAATTTTTTTCAAGTCTTGAAGAAGTTCTGTTCAAATGTTGGAACTCCAAGTATTTGGTCAAAAATCGACACGATTGAGGAGGTAGATTGATGTTACCAAAAATAAGAATTACACAACTGTTAATGGCTGACAAATTGTGTCAATACGATTACAATGTTAGAAAAAAAAAAGGCAGCAAACTCGAAATTCCAAAGCACGTAGAACGATCAAAACACGATGTGTTGAACACCATGTTTCATTTTAAAGTTTTATGTGTTCCACTTACCAATGTTGCAGCGGACGCATCAATCATTAAAAAAAACTAGAGGGTACGCTTGGATTCTTGAGTTTAGCAGTATTACATTTATAGTCTAAGCCACTTCAAACAGTGAACATTAGTTAGCTAGGGACTTAGCAAGTACCTAGTCAATATTGAGCTTGTCAATGTCTGTATAAGCGTGCATTGTTGAACCTTGAACTAACTCCGTTTATTTCTTGCGTATATCCGTGAACCAGCTGAGAATAACTGGTATGATTTTAGCCAGGAAACGTTTTCGATACTTATCCTACAGCAAAATTCGGGACTTGAATAAAGAGTACGGTTCAGGTACGCTATATAGCGATACATAGAGTGTGAATACAGGAGCCTGAGACGAGTCTTTAAATCACCATACATTTAGTCATACCCGGCGTTTTGGTCACTTTTTCTCTGACTTAGTTGCTGTTAGGATAACATCAATTATATGACAACACAGCCGTATAGGAGTATGCGTTAAATTTTTGAAAAGCAGATGCGAGTTTTAGGAGGCAGCAGTAGTACCCATGACAACTAACAATCCAGCTGGAAACGGGGTACTCGAGTTATCTAAAAGATGGTACCCACAACAACTAACAAATCCTGCTGAAAGCGTGGTGCTCGACCCCATTATATAGGTAGCATCCACTACAACTAACAAATCCAGGTGGAAGCGGGATGCTCGTGCCCATATTTAAGGTAGTAATGACAACAACTAAAACACAGCTGGAAGCGGGGTGCTTGAGCCCATCTTATAGGTAGTACCCACAACATCTAACAAATCCAGCTGGAAGCGGGGTGCTAGAGCCCATGTTATAGGAAGTATCCACTACAACTAACAAATCCAGGTGGAAGCGGGACTCTCGAGCTGATGCGTATACATATTACCCACAACAACTAGCTGAATCCAGGTGGAAGCTGGGATGCCTCGATGCCCATCTTATAGATAGTACCCAGCAACAACTAACAGTCCAGGTGGAAGCGTGGTTCTCGATGCGATCTTATAGATAGTACCCACGATAACTAACAAATCCCGCTGGGAAGGTGCTCTAGCCCATTGAGGATGATAAGTAGTAACCACTACAACTAACAAATCCCCATCGTGGCGGGATGCTCGAGCTGATCTCATCGATAGTACCCACAACAGCTAACGAATACCAGTGGACAAGCATCAAACCGAGCCTCATCTTTATAAATAGTACCCACGACAATTTGACGAATCCAGGTGAAGCATGTCGGAGCCCATCTTATAGGTGGGCCTTCAAAATACAGAAAAAATAAAAAAGCGTAAAAAATGCTTACAAAAAAAGATGATGCCGGCCTGAACCGCCTCGTAAAAATTTGTGAATCCTACGGGGCTCACAATAGTACTTTAAGTTACTTGGCCGCTTCTTTTCTAGTCAAAAGGGGTAATATCTGGATGTCTCTGCATGTAAGTGCGCACCATATGATGTTATGCACTGTGAAAATTTGAAACTAATTGACTTCTTGATGTTATGGACGGTAACACGAAGGTTACTATAAATTTTGGCTTAAATATTTGAATTATTTAATCGATGAATGTTTAAGGGAAGACTTTAGAGACTAATTTATTTATCCGTACATGCCAATCCTTAAACGCATCAAATATGAAAGCGCCAGGGGAGATCCGTTAACCTTTTCCTCAGTTACTGCCGTTTTTATAAAGAAATTCTGCATAAGACAGGCAACAGGATAATCTATCCTGCTACAGAATAACTTTATTCAGCAATGCCGTTAAAAAGATTTAGCGCTTAATATCAAAGATAAAAGATTTCGTGAACATGGCAATAAGTTCATGCAATAAACGCTAAAATATGCGAAATACATAGAAACATTCGTAGTTGTCAAGCAGCATGAGTATACCCAAATGGAAAACTTGGATATGCCCCCAAACCATTTCGAAGTTTAAGTATTTCGTGCGTATCATACATTGATAGTTAACAAGCTATGCTGTGAATCTCTAATTTCCATCCTCCACCCCTCCGCCCTCAAATGCTGATCTTGTGCACACCCCTGGTCAGCGGTTATAACATCTATAAATTTCGGACTAATAATAAATTATTCGCAATAGTTATTTGATGTAATTACCTAATGGGTAAACCCAACGATGACTACTCCGAAATCTTCACCCATGCTTGGCATAATTTTTAGCTTTCCATACTAGGTTGTAAATATTAAATACAATGCCTACTATTCTATATGCTGGTTACATATAACCAATAATTGGTGTTCTAATCATATGGACTAACTCCAGATCTGAACAAGAAATAGTTTAACAGGAAATCATAACTGTACTTCGGGTCGATCAATCATAAAATATTTGACAATCCAGTCTAGTTTTTTATTGAATCAGTGCTATTTATTATAATGTAGCCGGTTATCTGGAGTATAATGTTTAGTATTCCTTACATCAGTAGTTTATATATATATAAGTTTATAATAATGAGAATACAGACTTTTCTTTTACTTTCATAGCTTATAGACTCAGCGAAAAATAGGAAAAGACTTCTGGCGTGCTAGTTCGTTTTTCCTGCAGATTTATATGTAACAAATATTAGGCAACAAAGCAGGCTTATCGCTAAACGTAAAACAGATAGATGGATTTCGGAAAACTTTGATGTCAGTAGATTGAAACGTATACAAGTGAGCAAAATATAACAAAAATACATTATAACGTCAGTGGCGGATCCACAAATTTGCGCCAAGAAGTGGTGGTGGTTTTTTACAGGAACTTTTCAATCAATATTTATGTTCCTAGTTTTATTTTTCCGCATATTTCACGTTTGTCTGGTGTATTCTTCCTCCGACAGCTGGGGGTGATTCTTTCGCCAGTGATTAGCATAATATAGTCTTCACCAATATATAATGCATGCATTTACGGCTTTTTACAGTAATAATGCTAGCAAATCAATGATATGCAATTGATTGTCACTTCCTTTTAATTGGATTGTAGTATTATGGACAGGTTTTTGAATGAAATGTGTTCCTTAGTACTGAGAATATTTCTAAATGTCAATCTACCTTTTTATAAAATACAGATCAAAGAATTTGTTATAAAAATAATATACTCTGTCCATCTATATTTTAGACTCAAGGATGTGACGAAGACCTAACGAACATTTCCTTGTAACAGCATTTTCGCTATATGAGCATTCACTCACTATAAAACACACTAATGTATGTTTGCCAAAATGGAATTCTTTGAACAATTCGGAACAACGACTTGGGTTCATAAAAGTGTTTTAATGGAAGAAGCAAGGTAGCAATCTGAAGCTTCTACTTTAAAATTCGAGAAAAAAAAACGACTTTAAGGTGTTCTATGCTATGTGATATTCATTAAATTACATAAGCACTTTGACTAAACCTACTGGCAAACTTAGAATTAATAACATGTTGTGTCTACTTTAGTGTGCGAAACAAATTATGGCCAGACCCCCTACCATATGAAATGAAACAGATAAGCAAGCAGCATTACAGTGAAACGAAATAATTGTGTTTCCGATCAAAAGGAAACTTACGTTTATGTAAATGGGTAATATTTTTAGGGCACAGTGTTATGCAATTGTAACAGCGTGCATTAAAAAGCCATGTGGTAATAGAGTTTAACGTAATGTGTACATTTACACGTGTGCTGTTGTTTGTTCGCTTTGCGATGTTCCTTAAGGAACGAAGCAGCAGCATCTAAATAGCTGAGTGACTAATGTGCCGTGGGATAGTTCAATGCTGCACAGTAATCAATACGCATTTGCGTGCTCAAAGATTTGATGTTGATAAGTAAAAGGAGCTTTAAATTATAATTGTACGTATATTGAAAGAAAGTAGGGTTTCGCCATAGGGAACTGGAATAATTTATAACATTTAAAATATTTACACAACATATAATAGAATCAAATCGTACGTAAAAGAAAACCGTCAGAGCACAACATAACATCCTCTTCAGTACACCGGCACGTCGGAATTTTGGTGTACCCGGTCGGCTGCAATACTGAACTACCCGACAGGAAGGAATACCAGATTATCCGACAGATTGGAAATCCGACTTACACGGCTGGCCGGTGTACTGCCCAGCCCGCCGGCCAGAATATAGTCCTACCCGGCGGGTGTGCCAGCCGATTCGGTTGACCGGTAGATAGCTGGCAGACGCCGTGAAACTGGGTTGGCCGCCGCCGGCAGTCATTTGGTTGCCGGTGCCCAACTCTATGATCCATGCATCAAAGTGATAATTAAAATTTAGTCTGTTGCACGGTAATTAAATTGCATCAACCCATTTTTACAATAACGTTGTTTTTATAGAAAACAGACAGCAATGGCATCAGGTGTAAACAGATGCTTCGACATTTTTTCATGTCACGTGTGTCAACTGAGCTTTGGTATTTTATTAGTATATTTACGACTATTGATACACTGCATTGTTAAATATTGAACCGACAAAACAATAAACACTTGTGGAGTGAAAAAATTTATAGTTTCCGTCATTTACGAGCTGCAATGCTCGTTCATGTCAGCACATAATTAACTCGGCTCACGCGAACCACTAATTGTGCTAAAGTTCAACATATATACATAACATGAGTATTGCTTTTAGCATAAAGCAGGTTATGTTTGCATCTCCCTTTCTCCCGTACACATGAGACACAATTAGTAGAACCTGACACAGGGAATAGACAAATAGAAGGACAGTTTTATGGGTTTAAAGAAATGGCCTAATTTGTTTATAAAGCAAATATAAGTTCACTATCGGTCATAATGTTGTTCCTATTAGAACTTTATATACATTAAGCAAACAAAACAGTATTGTTTTGCTTGGAAGTTTTAAATTTTATTGTTTCCTCCAACTACCGTTGAGTCTTTGGTTCACTAAATACGCAAAAATACACGATTGTAATGTTAAGCCAACAACCTTATAGAAAAGAAAATAGACTATAAAAGTATTTTGTAGCAAGCATATAATCCCCAACTTGTGTCGTATACATTTTATAACCTCTGGCTATATGCAAGCTAAAAGCGTGACGCAGTTTAGTCTTTTAATCTGACCTTGCTAACATTGCTAATTTTCATTAACTGCTGCTGTTATCGCACAAAAGTGTCTGTTTTACTACATAGCAAGAGTCAAGATTTCCAGTTTTATTTTCGTTTTTGCATGTTTTCAAATTTCATTAAATTGAAGCATGGTAGTCTGGAATTTTTCGGAGTGAGGCGCTTCTGTATGCGTTTATAGTTGAAACTTCCAAACCTTTAATATATTCATTTCATAGGCATAAGCTCCTGTGGCACATATGTTGTTGTAGTAACTGTATATTATGCAGCGCTCACGTTATAGTGTATCGCTGTTTGGAACTTTTTATCATGTAGTCGCAACCCTACGGTACCCTACACTACCTACCGTCAGGGTGACACCCACACTGTATATCAATTGACGAGGTGTACGACACATTCCTAGCTACTACATTTTTCTTTATAATGTCGTACACACGCCTAGCTACCAATTTGGCGCGAACTAACTGTAAAAGACACCGTTTGTAGATAATGCGGTTTATTAGTCAACTGTGCTCTGTAGTTTTTTAAATGCTCGATATTTGTATATAGGCTATATGACCCCTGATGGAATAATACCGCACACTGTCAATAAAACTGCAAGCAGACACGGTGTGCATGACACTGTCGAGAAGTGGTTATACCCCTAGCTAAGCTACCTTTGAAAAAGTTTATAAAAACATGGGGTGTCTAAGATACCCTGTTGTCAACAGTGTTCCTGGCGCTGTGTGGTGTTCATAAGTTCCAAACGTTAGGGACATTATAACGTGA
>JASANE010014563.1:0-48772 GCA_030248225.1 Trileptium ribeirensis
GCATTTTCGGTTGCCCCATGGCAAAACGGAGGTATCCCCGGCTGAAAGCCCCCTGCTGAGAAAGATAAACGTCTAAACGTGACAAAATCCGGCAAAAAACTGCCCCCCCGAGTAAAATCCGGCTCCCCGGCTGTAATTTCCGAGGTTTGGACTAACCTGCTGAATGGGTAAGCTACTACAAGCATCGACCTAGCTTTGTTTTGTTAACAAACTCCTTCCAGGTGAAGATAAAAGTTCTTGCTCAAATTGTGTCCTACTTGCTTTTCACAGGGTAATTTGCCGAGTTAAGTCTTCTTTTCTTTGGTTGTGTTGGAACTTGATCATTGTGTATATTTTTAACTTATGATTGGACCACAGATGAAGCAAAAATGTAGGCAATTTTAAACAAAATTTTCAAACCGAATTGACAAAATCTAGTATTCAGCGTAGCGAAATACCTATTATAGATCATTCTGCACTGCAAACAATTAATGACCATAATGAAAATTCACTACATAAAGGAAATCTAGTTCATCGATCTTAAAACCGTTCAAACCCCATGAAAATGTATGTTATAGTCAAGTTGGACTCTAAATAACAAAACCATCGTAATCAGCGTTCTTGATAACCTAATAGACACTCATTGTAAGGTAAAAACACGCGATATACCGAAACTTGAAAAATAGCTATTTCTGGCACAGGGTCGACCGTTCATGATCGAAACCAAAACGGCCCAGGGAGTGGTCCTTCAAAAAAGTACTGGTCAGTAAAGTTCTTGATCTCGAAGTAATCTCGGTAAAGTGGTCTCGGTTTTTCGATGGGAAGCCACTACCGCGAAAGACTGGTACGCGTATGACCAAATTTGGCAAAGAACCTTAAAAACGGAGTTTAAAAAAAAAGGAGTTTTCACGATTTTTTAACCTAACGTTCTCAGTGCCATAGATGCGCACCTTATTTGTGTTGGAGAGCATTCAATACTGTATTTTGTAGCACCATGTAGCCGCCATTAAGGGATATATAAACAAACTTTTTCTCTGCCTGCTGGCCGTGGATAATGGGTTACAAAAAAGTGAGTAAAAGGCATGGATGGGTTTGTGAGGCCCGCATCTCATATAAATAAAGGTTTTGTAACCGTACTTTACCACCATTTTGTGGAGCCATCGGTTCTAAAAATAACTGTTGTATATACATATGCAATAAATAATCGTTTTCACGATTTTTCAACCTAACGTTCTCAGTGAAAACGATTATTTATTGCATATATATACAACAGTTATTTTTAGAACCGATGGCTCCACAAAATGGTGGTAAAGTACGGTTACAAAACCTTTATTTAACCCATCCATGCCTTTTACTCACTTTTTTGTAACCCATTATCCACGGCCAGCAGGCAGAGAAAAAGTTTGTTTATATATCCCTTAATGGCAGCTACATGGTACTACAAAATACAGTATTGAATGCTCTCCAACACAAATAAGGTGCGCATCTATGGCACCAAACTTCCATTATGCACTCCCCAGCAAAACATTCTTGCACAAAATTAGCCATACAATGATTTGCAGTGCAGTTCTCTTATGACGTAGGATTTGAAATGGTAATATCTGCACCACCACAACAGAAAATGGTGATATCTCCGCGCCCACAGCAGATTGAACTTTACAGGTGCTTTCGGACTCATTTTGTAAAGCAATTATATAAAGCTGTACGTATCTGCAAATGCGGTCGAAATGATTTTTCAATGTGCCCATGGCACTCAAAATACACAAAAATAGTAATATTTCCGTAAGAGCTCAAGTTACATGGGATTTTTTCGGTCTCATTTTGTAGAGGAATTCATCCTCTATGTAGCTGTAGAAAGTGTACTGCTTTGTCATTATTTACGCTACGGCGCCGTATCAAAATAGGTGTTTTTCAAAGAGTCAAAACCACCCAAAATACGCGAAAATGGTTAGTTATACAGCTGTACGGGTATCTTTGCTCTTATTTTGTAGCTTAATTTACCCTGTATGTAGTTGCACATTGCGAGCACAATAAAAGAGTATATCTTCTCAACTACTTAAACAACATGGCTTGCATTAAATTACTTATAACTGTGTAAATCTCTCTAAATTAAATATTCAACTCTTATAATTTATTATCTTGGCGATAAGACAAGCTATTATATACTAGTTATTATCTATTTTCGCATTCTTAATTAAAACCCATTGAAGTTTTGAAATTGTTAAGCTGTGAAGCGCGCCGGTTGAAGCATCGGAATCAGGTTTCGAATAAGTAGACCTTGATTTATGGGTAATTTCTGGTATTTTGGGAATATCAGTGGGGAGACTAATAGGCAAGCCAGGTATGTACGAAAGATAGCATTTATTAGTAGTTTGTCATATCACCAAGGTGGGGAATTGTGAGCGTTGAATATGTGATTTATACAAATGTGCATAGCTTTATTCTAATTTCTCCATAGTGCTGGCATTTTTCGGTGCCCCTGGCAGGCTGGGGCCCCTGACAAAATTTTTGGCTTCCCCGGTAAAAACATCCCCGACAGAAAAACCTGACAAGACTTTATAAACAAAAATCTCTTTCCAAAGTAAAAATTCACTAATTTCAGCAAAAAAATGCTTTTAACCTCAATAAAGACGTTTTTGCATCGTTTCTAAGCCTATGTATTAAGAATTTTAGCGTTTTTCGCTGAAAAATATTAAATTGCGAAATTTCGATCCCAGTTCAAATACCCTTGTAGAATTCAGCACAACCAGTTCCGACACAAGGGGGCTCGGTTCATGACCCCAGGTAAAATTTGCAGCGAATGGCGAAGCCTTTTAATGAGCATCAGATTACAACATGAACCAAAGAATATACAACCACGTTAATGGAATAGTTGAGAAGATATGCCGATTATTGTGCTCGCGTTTTTCAAGAAATTCAAAATTTTATTCAAAATGTGTTAAAATTTTGTTCGAAGAGTGTTCGAAACTGGGCTCTCCATTCACTGAAAATTTTGCTAGGGGGGCATGAACCAGGGCCCCCCTGGTTCCGAACCGGTGGAGCCCGATTTTGCCAGGGGGCTTTTTCTCAAGAGAAAAACGGTTAAAAATCGTGTCAATAATGGTTCTGGTACAGAGAAAAAGCAATTTTAAAGCAAATTTTGCGAAATTTTTTGCTTCACAACGGAATTTTAGTACAAATTTTGATCAAATTTTATGTACTTTAGATCGATTGGAAAGAAATAATTTTCGAAGAGGCGGTGTACCTGGGGATCTCAAAATTTTGGCAGGGACATGAACGGGGGGCATCTGTTCTGAACCAGGGGAACCGAAAAATGCCAGCCCTCCACCACCCAATTTGGAGAGCCCAGCGAAATTTTGGAACGCTTTTATAAATTTGGTCGAGAGCTGTTGGAAGTTTGTTTGAGTGTTGTTCGAAACTAAATTTATTTTGTTCGATGTTCGTTCGTTCAAAAGGTAAGACTCATTCCGGACGAGTGCTGTAACTCGAGTGGTTGACGAGGTATTACCATTTTCGCACATTTTGGGTCCCATTGACCCTCTGCAAACCATTTTGGACCAAGCCAAAAAGTGTAGGTAATGCATCACAGCGTTTGTAGCTACATACAGATACAATTGCTCTACAAAATGAGACCATAAACACAATAATATCTCGAGCGTCTGAGTTTGTGTCATCTGCCATGGTCCCATCGAAACATCATTTTTGACCCAACCTTGCAGTGTAAATAATGACTCTTGTAGGACAATATTTGCAGCTACATAGAAGTTGAATAGTTGGTCTACAGAATGAGACCAAACACACCTATATGGCTCGAGTGGTTGCGGAGGTACAGTACACACCAAAAAATTACTGTCGCTCGTTCGAGATTCGTTGAAGTAAATTTATTCTAAAATAGTAATAATTATTAATTAATACTCACTCGCTCGAAGTACAATAGTCATTTCTGGCGCGTACTGTATTACCATTTTCATGTGTTTTGGGTGCCATGAGCCCATTGAAGCACCCTTTTAACCGAACCCTGCAGCAAAATAATGACAATTGAAGCACACTATTTGCTGTCACATAACGGATGAACTGCTCAACAGAATAAGACCAAACACAGCTATATATATATTTAACTTGAGCGGTTGCGGAAATACTACGATTTTATAGTATTTTGGGTCTTATGGGCCAATTTTAGAAAATCTTTTGATACAAATCCTGCATTCTATAAAAATCGCAAAGTACAAAGCAATATATTTACACTGATAGAGACTTGTTAGCTTTACAAAAATGAGCCCAATTTAATTCCGATATCTACACGGGTTGTCGAGCTAAAATAAGTAACTCGATTCTTTGAGCCCCTTCAGGACCCGACCCGAGCCCCTTTGGCACGTTTTTCTGGGGCGAAAATGATGCAAATAAGCTTTGCGCCTAACGAAACGGTAGAACGAACGTGGAAATTCAAACTTTCATGAACTATCGCGCGAGTCACGCGCGAGTCAATCCGCACAGCTGAAATTGAATTATGCGTGTCACACCAAAAAACCCAGAAACAGATACTGTCATAATTTACCATTCTGGCGAGTGAGAACTTTTCGATTTGCTCATTTCACTCAATCTCTCAGAATTCAAGGGATCGCAGAAAACTTATTACCACCTTTGTGTCACAAACAATGGCTCCTTGACTCTTTCAATAGCTTTAAGTCGTCGCCTTACTACCTAGTCTAATTTATTATATTCTTCAACCATATTCAATGCTCTAGCAATGAAAAAAACGATTTTTTGCCTTTTGTGATGAAGAAATTAGCTACACTTTAAATAGCGCTCACGTAGTTACTCTATTGCCCAATTTAACTACTTAAATCCATTAACGAGCTTAAATTACTGCTAGCTCCCAACAAAGTAATTTTTGGGACACGAAAGTTTTATTGCATAGCACTTAACACTTGAGATATAAATATATCTAAAACATATTCTGTCTTAGATAATGTTTTGAAATAGACACTCTAGTGCCCAATTTAGCTGCTTTAAATTCTTTAGCGGTTCTAAATACCGATTGTGAGTAAGTACCAAAAATGTTTTCGACTACCCCTTCTCAAAAATTATTAATCCACTTTAGATACCTATATATTAGTGCATACAATCTAAGAAATTGTGTTCACATAATATCTCATGTATTTATAAAATTAAAAGCACATATTGTCAGCTGTATTTTTTTATAAAATTTAGAATTTCGGGATACCTAATAACTGATGGCTCACAAATGGGGCTAGTAATAAAATATATGTTAAATTTCTCGAGATATTTTCATTTACTAGCTTGTCAATTTTCATGCATTTTTTAAAATCTCCGAAACACAATGATTCTATACAATGAGATGTTTTAATTTCTTTTTAGATGGCCCAATATTTTAACTCAAGGATTACACCACTAAAACGCCAACACTGCCTAAAAGGCACAAAGTTTTCTCTCTACGATGTTATCATAAAACATTTATATTATTAGGACTAATTGTTTTAACTTAACTCTCTACATTCCTATTTATGTAAGCAGCAGCTACAACATTCAGTGCAATAATTTATTGAAAACAAACGAAGAAAACAAAAGGAAGTTACATGAAGGGTTAAATACAAATATTTATGCCCGCGTTAAAAGTTGATAATACGCAATTTTTTGACCACCCTTGACCCCTTATATATAAAGAAACCGTGAAGAAATTTCTAAAATTTTCCACATTTCCGCAATATCACTGTATAACACGCTGGCTACAGGTTAATTATCGGTGAAAAAGGAAAAATGCAAATCCGATTATAAATTTCCGGAAAGGGTCATTTTGGACAGTGTATTAACCGACACCGCGAAAATAGTTATATAAATTAGTTGCCAATCGACCTTTTGATCTACGGCGATAGTCTAGATCACTTAACATTGCCGAATAACCATTTTCCCCGGAAACTATCGCCCAAATCTCTTGCAAAAATTGTGAGCAGCATTACTATATTCACGAAAAAATCGCAATATAAAGGGGTCCTTATTTTCTCTTCGAGCGGTAAATGCCTTGGCTTACGGTACTGCAAGTGCGTAATCAATTTATATTTAAAGTGACTGCAGTATTTCTGTTAAAAAGGAGATAATATTCTTACCGTCCGTAGCTTCTGCATTCTTTATCATTTCTGGTTTATCGGTCAGTCAAGACATTGATCTCAAGTTACATACGTGCACATATAATGTAACACCTAAAACAGATATGCCCGATAATGCATATAACCAAAAGTAAATAGCTTTATAGTGTCACTAAATGTGGAAAAACCATGTTGCCTCTGCAAAGCAACAGATTGTAAGCACAGGCCAGCCCATATATAGCAAATTTAAAAAAAAGTGTTTTATTTATGGCTCAATTAAAGTTAAGACTGACTATTTATTCGTCATTTTAATTTAAAAAAATTTGTCTGAGCTGATCTACCACTGAAAAATTAGTCGAAATTTTGCATCTCTCGAAGTTATAATGTTTTGGGGCTCACAGATTTTTGCTTATTTTTATTTTAAATCTCTTTTGGTTTTCAACTTTTTTTATGTATATTCTGAATTCGATTTATCTTGCCGTTCGTAATATAACTGGCAGATTAAACAAGAAAAACCTCCAGTGCTATAGGTATGCTATTAATATATATCTCATGGCCTATAGTCGTTTTTGAATTGGTCACTGTATCGATTTCTGCAAATCGGACACGTGAAGTCTCAAGAGAAGGGGGTTTCCCAGAAATAAAATTTTTATTCTACTTTGACAGATACGTAGTCAATTAGTGATGAGGATTATGCGCATGCGCAGAAAGTTTGGGAGCAAATGGGAATTGAAGATTTAGGAGAATATCACCACCTGTACTTGTGTACAGATGTATTATGTGACATTTTTGACATTCCCTATACTTTGTATTGATAAATATATGTTAGATCTACTACAATAACATTGCCAAGTGTTGCATTGTATGCTTGTTTGAAACTGACGGGCATTGAGTTGGAGCTACTGGTGGATACAGACATGTATATAATTCTTTCGAGAAGGTATACATGGTGGTGTATCAGTAATTTCACATAGATAAGCGAATACTAATAAAAGTATCAACCTGAAACTTTCAATGTAAATTTGGCACTGCTAATATGTATTTGAACACAAACAATTTACATGACTGGTCAATGTCACAGAAGCTGCCTTGAAGCAATTTTAAATAGTTAACACAAAGATAAATTGATGATGTGGATTGGTCTGCTATTAATACAGTGATAGTGTCTATGTACATGGGGTGGACTTGGACTACCCTGAAGAGCTACATGATAGTCACAATAACTAACCTTTAGCTCTCGAGAGACTGTAATCTTCCGATAGTATGGTGTCAGTTTACTGCTCTATACATGGTGGTATTTCAGTAATTTTACACAGATAAGCGAATGCTAATAAAAAGTATCAACCTGAAACTTTCAGTGTAAATTTGGCACTGTTATATATTATGTATATATTTGAACACAAATAATTTGCATGACTGGTCATTGTCACAGAAGCTGCGTTGCAGCGATTTTAAACGGTTAACACAAAGAGAAATTGATGATGTTGACTTGTCTGTTTTTAATACAGTAAGAGTGTCTATGTACATGGGGTTGACTTGGACTACCCTGAAGAGCTACATGATAGTCACAATGACTATCCTTTAGCTATCGAGTGACTATAAGCTACCGATAGTATGGTGTTAATTTACTGCTCTGATATTAAACAGCAATTTATTGTAATGGTCATTTACTCAGGACAACTAGATGGAACCATAACACTAATATGTGTTAAAATGAGTGAAGTGATTTTGAAAAAGATTTGTATGTTATCGAACAATACACATTTTGGTAAAACGATGGAAAACGTGCATGCTTATATTGATGTAAAATTAGTTACATGTGCACAAAAACATAAAAAATAATTTACTTAAATTTGCTAAAATCAATTTATTTAGACTTTTCTGTTCTTGCTCTTTCCAAAACAGTAATATATATCAGGGAGTAACCGGAATTCCGGTTCCGGCGAAAATCGTGTTCCGGTTGCGGTTCCGGCAAAGGGCAAAAACCATACCGGAACCAGAATTCCGGTTTAAAAATTTTGTTTGAAATTTTCCACGTTTTTTTGCTTCATCCTGTAATCCAAACATATGTAATATATACTATACAATGATCAAGCTCCAATACAACCAAGCAAAAGAGAAGATTAACTAACCAATTTGCCGTGTGAAACGTAAGTAGGGCACATAATTTGAGCAGGAATTTTTCATAACAACCTGCAGGAGTTTGTTAAATCAAAGCCAGGTCGATGCTTGTAGCAGCTATTTCACACATTCAGAAGTCTGCGGGGTACGTTCGAATTATACCGGTCCAACTCGGTAACAGTGTATGGCTTACGTAGAAGTACTTAGCCTATGCTTGGCTAAAATAAATTGCGTCAAGCACCAGCCGGTGCGCTTTAAACTTTGTAAATCAGGTGAAATTGAAGTAACGTTATCTGCAACGCAGCCAGAAACTGCTTTTCTTGGCAATGACCTGTATTTATTGAAACTGTGCGAACAATATCACAATTTGTCTCATTTATAGCATTCTGATTAGAAAGCTATCATCATTATCATCTAACTGACGGGCACTGTTTGTCCAACGCTAGCCTAAACAGTGTCTCTGACCACTGATCAGAAAATTACCTTCTATCTAATATTTTCTCTTAGAATCATATAAACCAATAATTTTTAGTTTCCTACAGAATAACATGCAACAAACGTATGTGTAGTAAAGAGGGGCGACTGGAGACAGAGCGAAAGTGTGTATTCTACGCTCCAAGCTTTGTAAGCACATTCGATTTGACGCAGTATACGCAATGGTATATAGTGGAAGACATTTTTTGCTCTGAATGTCCAAAACCCGACATATTTGATCGATAAATAAACGTTATTAGCTTATTCAGTCTCTTTAAAGTTTCGGAAAGGCAATAATACCATCGCAAATACATTAAGTTTAATGTAAAAGTTATTTTTAATGCATTTTAAATCCACTATACCTTCATTTCTTCCATCATCTGTTTTACTATATATAAATTTCGAAGACCAGGTTCCGGTTCCGGTTCCGGATCCGGTTTAAATGGACGGTTCCGGTTATTCCCATATATATATATATATATATATATATATATATATATATATATATATATATATGTATCAGGGAGTAACCGGAATTCCGGTTCCGGCGAAAATCGTGTTCCGGTTGCGGTTCCGGCAAAGGGCAAAAGCCATACCGGAACCGGAATTCCGGCTTAAAAATTTTCTTTGAAATTTTCCAAGTTTTTTGCTTCATGCTGTAATCCAAACATATATAATATATATTATACAATGATCAAGCTCCAATAATGCCAAGCAAAAGAAAAGATTAACTAACCAATTTGCCGTGTGAAACGTAAGTAGGGCACATAATTTGAGCAGGAATTTTTCATAATAACCTGCAGAAGTTTATTAAATCAAAGCCAGATTGATGCTTGTAGCAGCTATTTTACACATCCAGAAGTCTGTGGGATACGTTTGAATTAAATCGGTCCAACTCGGTAACAGAGTATGGCTTACGCAGAAGTACTTAGGGTATGCTTGGCTAACATATTTTGCGTCAAACACCCACCAGTGCGCTTGTAAACTTGGTAAATCAGTCTAAATTGAAGTAAACTAACGTTATCTGTTACGCAGCTAGAAACTGCTTTCTTGGCAATGAACTGTATTTATTGAAACTGTGCGAGCAGCATCACAGTGTGTCTCATTTATAGCATTCTGATTAGAAAGTTATCATCATTATGATCTAACTGACGGGCACTGTTTGTCCAACGCTAGCCTAAACAGTATCTCTGACCACTGATCAGAAAATTACCTTCTATCTATTATTTTCTCTTAAAATCATACAAACCAATAATTTTAAGTTTCCTAAAGAAGAACATGCAAGAAACGTATGTGTAGTAAAGGGAGGCGACTGGAGACAGAGCAAAAGTGTGTATTCTACGCTCCAAGTTTGTAAGCACATTCGATTTGACGCAGTATACGCAATGTGGAAGACATTTTTTGCTCTGAATGTCCAAAAACCACCAACATATTTGATCGATAAATAAACATTATTAGCTTCCTCAGTCTCTTTAAAGTTTCAGAAAGGCAATAATACCATCGCAATACATTAAGTTTAATGTAAAAGTTGTTTTTAATGCATTTTAAATCCACTATACCTTCATTTCTTCCATAATCTGTTTTACTATATATAAATTTTGAAGACCAGGTCCCGGTTCCGGATCCGGTTTAAATGGACGGTTCCGGTTACTGGTTCCGGTTCCGGTAAATTTTGGTTCCGGTTATTCCCTGATATGTATATGATTTCCGTTATAATTATACGAAAACTAAATTGTAAATTATTATTTACTGATATAGATCGTTTATGATATGCTGTTTGAACTGATTATATAAAGATGTGAGCGTAGACCAAGATCCTTTGGTATGAGTTTGTTGGACTCATACTCTATCCTGCACATCATCCTTTATTTGATACTGTAGGCAATTAAGTTTGCGCAGTATCAATGAGTTTGTTGGTTTACGCTCAACATGTATAGTATCAAATGCAATGTTATCGAGAATAAGAGTGTGGCTAAAGGGTTGAAAGTCTGTAGTTAAAAATAAAGACATCAAAATTATAAAAATGTGTTATGCCTAAAAATTAACACTACGCATAGTATGAATATGATTAGGTCAAATAAACATGTTTTGCAAACAGACAAACTAAATAAGTTCGAGATTTACTAATAATGATGGTATTTCTAGTTATGCATAAGGTAATGCATGATAAATTTTTAAATTTGTTAAATGATATGAAAAAGACACAAAAGTGTAATTACTAAACAAGAGAATGAATATCGAGAATAAGAGTGTGGCTAAAGGGTTGAAAGTCTGTAGTTAAAAATAGACATCCAAATTATAAAAATGTGTTACGCCTAAAAATTAACACTATGCATAGTATGAATATGATTAGGTCAAATAAACATGTTTTGCAAACAGACAAACTAAATAAGTTCGAGATTTACTAATAATGATGGTATTTCTAGTTATGCATAAGGTAATGCATGATAAATTTTTAAATTTGTTAAATGATATGAAAAAGACACAAAAGTGCAATTACTAAACAACGTTACACAAAAAATAAAGCCTGTGTATTTGTGTATTTATTGATATTTGTGTACGATATACTCAAACTGTTTGCATATATATTGTCTGCAATAATGAACATATGAAAGTTTTGAAAAACTAAAATGTGGCAAAATGAATTTTGATATAATCAAACTTTTTGTATGTAGCCCACCACCTACTGTTTTTCGATATACAAGTAAATCCCGATCCCAAGCGCGGATAAAAATTGTGAGGGCATGCAAAAATTTCTTAAAAGGTTTTACGAATTATACATTTAAATATGAATGTGAAATTGAGAAAAATTTACTAGGATGGTTGGTTAAGCAACAGCAATATATATAGCTTTACACAGAATCGCGACAGCGTGGTTTGCATGTAGCACTTAAAAATGTTAAGGAATGTTTAAAAGGAGAGGAGACTTACACGCTTCATAGACCCGGACGTGTGCGGTTTCGTGCAAGACATACTGGGCTCTCCAAATTGAAGGGGTGGGGGCTGGCATTTTTCGGTCCCCCTGGTTCAGAACAGGTGCCCCCGGTTCATGCCCCCTGGTAAACTTTTGTGCTCCGACCTGTTCATCGCCGTTTGAAAAAATCGAACCAAAGTACACAAAGTTTGGTCGAATTTGTACTAAAATTTCCTCCTGAAGCAAAAATTTCCCCAAATTTCGCCAAAACAGCTTTTTCTCTCCATCAAAAACGTTTACAATGTTTCTGACACGATTTTTAACCGTTTTTTTTTGCAAAATACCTATTGGCAAAATCGGGCGCCCCATGTTCATGACCAGGGGGCGTGGTTCGTGCCCCCTGGTAAAATTTTCAGCGAATGGAGAGCCCAGACATAAAGTTGTAACAGGTACTGTACTCCATATCAAGCGGATTTGGTAGATATGACAAACATATTAGCACATAATGATGGTTATTTACTAGTAATTATAGATTACAAAATTTGCACAAATAACTGGTGTTAAAATAAACAAACTAGTACAATATTAGAACCATTAAATCACCACTGAAGTACGTTAACATAAACAATTTTCAAACAGATAATGGAAAAGAATCTGTAAACAGTCCAGTACATGATTATTTAAAATGCAAAGGCATTAGTTTTTACACAACATAAAACAGACAAAGGAAAGTATTGCAGAGAGATTCATAAGAACACTTAAAAGAAAAATTTATAAATTTTTAACTGCAAAGAATAGTACTAGGGACTTATCTCATGGCCACGAAAGTGAATTCTGAGCGTATATAAAAGTTAGGAAAATACTTATATTTCCACTTACATGACAAATCACAATTACATTCAGACGCACAACCAATATCACAGGCATAGTTTTGCAACCTCATTAGTTCAATTGTCACACACTTGTATCAGTTCTTATATATTGTATTCATCCAAACATACTGTGCAGGCGGACTCAAATAGTATTGCACCAAGTATAGCTATATAGAGCTTTGTTCTCTGAACAAAATGAGACCAACCACGCTTGAATTGCTCTAGTCTTTGAGGAGATACGGTCAATTTGGTGTTTTCGAAGTCCCAATAGCCCATTACAACCCATGTTAACATAACCCTGCTCGACAGGTTCGGTCAATAGCAACGCAGCGTATATAGCTATATAGAGCTTTGCTTTCTGAACAAAATGATCTTAGTCTTAACCGAATCGCTTCAGTGGTTAAGTAGATATGTCCAATTTGGTGTTTTCGGGGTCCAAGGCACATATATAAACCATCTTTACCCAACCCTGCTCTACAGGTGCGGTGTATATAGCTATTTAGAGCTTTGCTTTCTGAACAAAATGAGCCCAATCTTAGCTGAATCGTTCCAGCAGCTAAGGAGATATAGCCAATTTAGTGTTTTCGCGGGTTCCAAAGGTCAGTTTTGGAACCCATTTTGACCCAAGCATGGAGCGTAGGTGACCCCGGCAACAACATCTACAAAACCTTATAGAGCTAAACTTTCTGAACAAAATTAGCCCAAATGCGGTCAGATCACACCGTGGTTATCGAGATATGACTCATAACGTCTTTTGATGGGATCCAGGGGCCCTACCTGGGCCCTTTCGGACGGGGAAGGAGTTGAAATCGGTGGGGAAGGAGTTGAAATCGGTATTTGCGACTAAGTAAAAGGCACAAATAGAGATTTCAAGCTTTCGAATGAGGTATCGCGCGACCTGATCTGCTTATCAGAAGTTGAGTTATACATTTCACACAACAAACTCACAAACAGACGCCGCCAAGTTTCATACACCTGGCTAGTAAGAATTCTTTGCTTCGTTCGTTCCACTCACTCAGATTTCAAAAAGGTATATATTGATGTTTTAGTTGAATCAAATAATAAAATGAAAATATATAGGTATGGTTTTAAACCAATTGAAGTATTTGAAGGATAATGAAGACGAAATAAGAAAAAAACTTTTTGCGTCTAAATATTGATGTTGTTTATAAGTTTCAAATTGTTGACATTGTGCAAATAAGTAAAGATAAGGTACCGTTTGAGCAAGGTTCCCATCAGCTTTGGCCCGTATAAGTATTCACAACGAGCGTTTGCTTTGCATTTGACCGCCAGTTTACCAACCGGTAGATGCAAATAATATAGTTACGCTGGGAAGATTTTACGCACCGAAGCTACAGAATGTTTATGTTAACGATAATATATATGATTGAAGAGATTTTGCACAAACTTAAAGGTTAACAAGGTACAACCTTGTATAAATAGGGTACCAAAATTCAATGAACTCATGGGTATATGAACGAGTCCTTAGATTTATACAACATAAAACAGTTAGATAATACTTTTCTGTAGTCATATGACTACGATATATAGTTGTACTCCGTAGTCTTGGATTCTTGTCAGTGGAACGTTGTTTTATTCTATTGGCCATTGAAACATATTGGTGAGGGAAATGCAGGAGAATACAGTTTTTTCCGCCCTGTAGAAAATATTGGCGAGTTTCGCACTCTGCTTGCTAAACCGAAATATAGTTGGGATTACCGATTTTACGTCAATATTAAAAGATTGGCTTCACGTATAAAAGCTGAACTATCGGGTAATTTAACCATTCCTTGCTCAGTATTATGACTAATGTGACGTGTCCTGAGGTAGTTTCGAGATTAATCAGCTCAACTCGATTTATGCTAATTACGTTCTCAATATTTGTGTTTTGTAATTACTTCCGTTCTTATTGTTATTTGTCTTACTAAACGGTGTACTACGTGTAGTGCAAGGCATAATCGACACATAAAAAAGTGAATACAATTTCTTTTGTAGCAGCCTTGTTAGCGGTTCTCAGATTGTGGTGTCAGTGTAGCTTGTGTCCGCATATCAAAGGGTATATAAGACCCCACGATGGAGTATAAATCGAACCGGAGAAATCATTATGCACAACTCTCGATAGTTCGACAGTCTATAGCGTGAACTGGCTTGAAATACCGTTACAGTCATTGCAACAAGATTGCGTTGTAGTTGCGAATTAACTGTTGAAACTGAATAAACGTTGTACACCCACGCCTGGGGCTGTAGGTTATACCGACCGTACTAGTTTACTACAGCGAATTGGATTTTCTTTCACGGCCGTAAATACACCAAGTCTACCCTTCAGTGTCACTTGCTATTTTCGAATAGGAACATGAACTCGCAACAAATAATTTCCTACACTGTTTCTTTATTTGTTATAGTATACGAGCTAAGGGACTTTGGAGCCGGACCCACTGAGTAACAGCACAAAGGCGCGAACACGCAAGAATACTCGGACCGCACACCAGCGAAAAGCTTCAACAAGACGGTGAACTGAAGCACTTTTGTCTCTTTAGCCTAAGGTAAATATACACGTTTAAGTTGACCGTAAAAAACCATAATATGTAGATCCAGTGGCAAGATCTCTTCTCAAAAACTCATAGAAAAACATATCTGTAAAAAGTGTAGCATTATCGGCATCCTCAATGTTTGTGGCCTCTCAACTAGTAAAATTTTGCAGCTGCTCACTGGAAGCAATGTCAGGATATTCGAATTATAGCAATTATATTCCGAAATGAAATAGTATATATTCGGATATCCGGTTTTTACCCATCACTAATTATATTAATAAATCATAACAAAAACCGAAAACTAAGCGCGGGAGGTGTGCTTAAGCTAAAAATACCAAACAAGGGTAGGCTCCCCGCTAGCTAGGAGTTACATTGGAGACAATCTTTTATAATAGTGGTTCAGCGAGTTGACGTTATACTTTACTACGCTATTCTCAGTCGAAACCAACGACAGCCAAGTATATCGTAAATGTTTATTATTTCGAGTACCAACTTATATCAGTACCAAAACTGCTCACTTGGTGGCACTTACGTGCATACACACAACACTTATAAAGTGGAATATAATAATTTAACAGTCGGCTACGCTGTTAGAGCTTTGCATTTACGTTAGGTTCTACGATACTCCGTCATACACATATTGGTA
This sequence comes from Trileptium ribeirensis, assembly GCA_030248225.1. Lineage (NCBI taxonomy): Eukaryota > Metazoa > Nematoda > Enoplea > Enoplida > Thoracostomopsidae > Trileptium > Trileptium ribeirensis. The sequence continues at coordinate 15,642 of JASANE010014563.1, forward strand.
ACTCATTAATAGCTCACCGTTAATACAACGGCGAGTAAATAACTATTAAATGCCGATGTCTCGTGTCGATAATACCAAAACGATCGTAAAATCTCCTATCGGTCCTAACACTATTGAGCACAGCAGCGAGTAAAGATAGATAGTAGACTGACGGAATTGTAATTGTCTATACACAAAGCGTAAAACAGATATTTACCATCCGTACATTAAATATTATACTATGGCGTGCAGCCTTTTTACAAACACACTTGAAATAACCCAGAATCGGAAAAATTCGCGACCATTCATCGCTAATAATATAAATTGAACTTCATTATTCAATGCTCTGCTGAACAGCGCCCTCGGGCCCGACAGGCCAGAATGAATAAGATAGGAACCACTACGATTATTATCCTGCTCCATGGAAACTGACGACAACCCTAACTCAAAAACCACTCCTAAACGAAATTAAACTGACTCCTTCAATAAGAAAAATGTAAAACCCAACACTAGACTCGATATATTTTTGGAAAAGCACAAATAAATCTACGATCTACCAACCAACAAACCAAAAAGAAATACATCGACTACCCATAACTTTATATTACACTTCGTTTGCCCTAGCTAGCTCATCCATCTTCGTCAGAACATAATTAATAATATCCACATCCCGAATTCATTATCAAACAAGTAAATGCACGACAAATAATAATCAACGCCCAACCGGCGAGAAGAAGCGGTACCCCGTACCGTACGAGTACTAGGCACCATAACAACGACAAATAGCATATATTTAATATACATTATAAATTTGAGAGGGAGTGTACATAATAGAAAATTTGAAAATGAGAAATTTTGAAGAAATCGGGTGGAGCGGTGAGGTGTGGTTTGGACAAAGTAGGGAGAGATGGCTGGTGAAATTTTAATAATATAAAGGGGGTATGTAGGCGAATTGAAATTAAGATTTTAGTGGCAGGAGTTAAGTTTTGAGAGAACGGCAGATGTTTGAAAAATGTAGGAAAATTGAGAAAATGGAGATTTTAATAAAAGGTGAAATTTATGAAAAGTAGAAAGAGGGGAAATGGGTGGTCAGAATATGTGAATATATATGGTAAGAGAAAAAGGATATTAAAATATGAAAGGTATTGGTTAAGTTTTTAGGGAGAGGGGATAGTTGAATTTTGGTTGAAAAGTAGGAAATTGAGAAAAAGTGTAATTTGTTTTAAATTTTGTTTTAGAGAGAGAAGGTGGGTGAATATGAAATATGGATTAGGAAAAGTGGTATTTAAAAGGAAAGAATAAATTTTAAGGGGTTTTTAAGTATAAAATTTGGATTTTCGAATATATAGGAATATGGGAGAATATTTTATGATTTATATAAATTTTAGTATATTATATATTTATATTAAATACAAAGTTAGTAATCGAATTTAGGTAACAAGTTATGCACAAATTTTACGCAAATATACGCTTTTTATGTCATGCCGAAGACGACAGGGAGTATCAAGGTGGGAGTGGAGGCCAGCCCTTGAGTTAGAAATGAAAATTGAAAAACATAAGTGAAAATTGGTGTGAGAAAGGCACCAGCCACGACATGGGGGTTGGACTGTACTTTTTATTATGGCGGCTATCGGATTATTAAATTGGGACGGGATTCGTCACACAAAGATGTGTGGTTCATACGCGTGGCCAGTAGTATGCCGGTGGGGATTAGTGATTGTTCCTTGGCGCGCGTTATTAGGTCAGCGTATTGTTATTTCCTATGGCGCGGCTGCGTGGCTATTCGAGTTGCTCGATACTTGTTTCTGATATAAAGTCAAACCAGCCCAAGTTAGAATTTTTATTCAAAGTTAGTAAATCACACAACAATTGCTAATGCGGTCCGGTTCCACGTTACGCACTATGTAAACACCTTGTCTTATTACTTCCGAATGTTTGACCATATCCAGTATATATACTTATTCTCGCCACTCTAATGTTGGAACTCCAGACATTCTTGACACTCCGTGATTAAAACCTGTTGCCGATTGATTAAAACCAGATCCGGTGATTTTTTATTTCGCGGACAAACCTTGTCCCGAATATTTTCTCTCTAAATCACTTTTGAGCGCACTATTATCTGAGTAAATTATTTAGTATTTACAATTAGGGTATGTATTAAGTAACCCTCTTGTGAGGTTTGTACGAGACCGCCGGACGGTTCGATCCGTACGTTTATTTGAATCCCTCAACCTTTGCCTTAGATTTACGCTAATACTTCCTTATGATTGCCTCTTTTGAGGTTGGCACGAGATCGCCGGATGGTTCGATCCGTACGTTTATTTGAGTACCTTAACCTCTACCTTATAATTACACTATTTAGTTTCCTTAGAGCTACCAGTGCCGCACCGTTAACTGATAGATCCTGAGTAATTGATATCTATTACTATCCATTTTGGGTTGGTACGTAGCCGCCGGACCGTTCGACTAGTACGTTTATTATATTACCTTATCGTTGTCCCTAGATTTAAGCTAATTACTTTCCTTATGTTAACGTTCCCGCTGCCTGACGGTTCAGCTAGGCGCGTGTTATTTCCCATACGGTTATGGTTATTTTACGCTCGTGCTCGCTCAGGTTTTATTCGGGAATAATAATACAAGTAAGGTAAATTATTAGAGCAATAAGTACCTAGGTGTGAAGAATACTCGCAACTCAACGTTAGTTGTTTATAGATTTAATAATGAAGTACGCTAAGGCCTTTCACTAAACCATTAAATCCAGGTCCTCTTTCAATTATTCACTTACAGCCACGTATCATTTGCCACATCAATAACAAAACCAGGTAAAAGCATTAAATTCTGATAGCATAAGGTTCGTATTCAAGCATATAATTCAAAAATAACACAATCAATAGCCAGGTAATCACCAGTTAATAAGTACCCAATCTCCAAAATAACATCACAAATCGATAGCCCTTATAAAAAATTTCGAAACTTCCGGAACTTGCTGCTAGGTAAATCTCATAAACAATACAAAATCGCAGTTGAATGTAGGCGGCGACAGTTAACTTCGTCACCTAATCCTTCAGAAGTAGGAATCAAACTGAATAGAAAACCAAAACAAAAGCTAACGCTAGTTAGCTAATAAAAACAATTGATGCTAATTACGCAAATTAGCATCAATTTGAAACAGAAAAACAAGAAAACAAAAAAACCCATTACGATGAACGGAGGAAGGGGTATAATAAATAATTTGATGACCAACCCGGGGATTTGGGGAATTTTTGGGGTTTTGGGGCAGGTTTGGACCGGGAACCCCCTGGTAGCCTGGTGGACCGACCCCTAACATAAAATATGTAAAATAGGTTAAGTTAAGATAGAATTTCAGGAAATAGGATTTTACGAAATTAAAACTTAGGAAAAGATTTTTGGAGACCGTTAAGTAGGTGAAAACATGAAAAAAAAACAGATTTTAATGGTTTTGGACCACGGTAGCCTAGACAACCCCAAAAAACTAACTTGGATTTACAAAAAACTAGAAACCTAGCTACGTAAATACAGCCATCATAATAACCTATTTCATAACAATTGCATTAAAAAATAATTTCTAACTGACAAAAATAATTACGTACTTGGGCGGATCTAGGATTTTTGAAAGGGGGTGGCTATGATAGGAATTTTTCCCATCTATCGGCATATGCATTTTTCATGAAACACATTATAAACAATAATAAATAATTTTTTTTAGATTTACATGCAATAGATGGTATGTATGTCAATGGCCTTTTACGATTGAGTCGTAAACAGCTATGCCTATAATTAATACCTACTACTAGTAGTATAATATAACTAGCTGGGATACCTGGCACCGCCCGGGTGTGGAAAATTTTCGCGGAATAGTAGCCTGGCGAATTGATCAACATTACCAATGTGAGTTTTTTGCGAAGGTTATATTGAAGGTTCGAAATGTCCAAATTCTCCAAATTCAAATAACTTAATAGACAACTTTTGATCAGAGTTTATTCAGAAGAACGCAATAATTTTGGCTATCATCTCTGATCAAGCTGTAAGTCTTTCATCATTGTGAACCAATACGCGGAGGCGATAGTACAGAGAACTTATATACAGACACACTGTTGTATTCCACACAGGAATCAGAATAGCACCATAGAGGATGCTAGAGATTTGCAGTGAGTACTACAAATCAAACTGAAATAGGTTTGAAGGTGAACGAGACGCTGTTTCTTGCGAGAGTAAAAACAACTGTCTGTCGATACAGAAGTTAAACAAATCTGGTGGTTTAAAGCCAGGGTCAAAACTATACATTTATTAAATGAAACTAACCCACAATAGAAGAGGTACAAGAAGAAGTGATAATGATATGATCATCAGTAATTTTATATTCATCAGCTTCGTCTTGAGGAGAACACGGAATGTCCCTGAACTGGTAATAGTTTATGTCAGCATAATAGATATGGAGTGTTCGACCGACGTCATTTGTTTACGATGATGTTTCTGGAGACTTCCAGCGAACGTCTGGTTAGCTACATAACACCTCCCCACCAACTTGAAACCACGCGTTTAAAAGATAGTTACCAGCAGAATCTGAAGGTAGGAATCTTCTGACGGCTGGATCAACGAGGATTGTGCGCTTCATATTCATCACAATGCGAAAGCCTTGGCTCTTGGTAGCAGTTGAGCCGCGACCTCTGAATATTTGTACGGAGCTGTTCAAGGATCATCAACTAGTTCGACTCCGAATCTCGGCTGGATATGGTCAATGTGGCGTCTCCAAACCGGATCTTTGGGAACGACCCGAGCATTGACACTTCGAGGCCCATGACGTTTCATTACCACTGTAGGAATCCAGCTAGTATCCTTTGTTTGGCGAGGGACTTAGTATAGAGCGTAGCATACTGCACCAACCGTGAAAGCTTGATCGAGTCTGGATACGGTTTGATCTGTTCCGATATTTGTTGCTTGAGAGAATTTCGAAAATTCTCGAGTTTGTCGACCTTGAGCCGCAAGTGCCGAAGATGGTGGCTACACATCAATGGCAGTTGGGATGGGCCTGCGATTCCAGGCAGCTGTGTCCGTCGGCACTGCATAAGGAACTCTTGTTCTGCCACCTTTGGAGCCAAATAAGACTTCTTCAATGCATTTTTGAAGCTTTGAACCATTCTTTAAGCTGCTCCGTTGGTCGAGGGATGATATGGAGATCCAGTCGGTGGTATAATTCCACAAGCACGACTCCAGGTGAGAAAGTATTCGGATGTGAAACAGCTCGCGTTATCTGTTACGATTGTATGCGGATAACCAAAATAAGCAAAGTCTTCTTTCAGACGTTAAATCGTAGACCTTGAAGAAACGGATGACGTTAGATGGACACAGGGATACTTTCAGTATTCGTCGACAACTATTAGCCAATTTGACCCGAGAAAGTTTATAGCGTAATCGACATGAATACGTCTCCAAGGCTTCTATGGGAGCATCCATGGGTGCACTGGAGGTTTGAACGATGCGTTCTGGTGCTCTGCGCAACTTGAACATCTTTCGACCATGTCCTCTATATTTGAATCAATACCTGGCCTGAACACAGCTGTTCGACCTACTTGTTTCATTCAAAGCGTTCCGTAACAAATTTTATTCATAAATACAAAATAAGATGATTGCCGTGTAATTATAAGTGTACTCGCGCATAATACAGCATCTCGACTGGTTTCTTTGACCATGACGCCAGGATCTGTTGGCTAATCTGAGTTGATCTTGTTTTGATGGTGCAGATGGTATCTACATCGGCGCCGTCTTATTCCATATCGAAAATGACATCTGGTCCAACCGGTAGGCTATTTAATAATAAACTCAACACATCCGCATTTCTATGCTCCGATGTTTTGCGATACTCGATTGAGTAATCGTACTGTCCAAGCATGAGGGCCCATTTAGCAAGGTAATTGGCTGTGAGTGCTGGAATTGGTTTGCTTAGACTGAAGAGAGCAATTAATGGCTTGTGATCAGTCACTAGGATGAACTGCAGTCCATAAAGAAACTGGTGGAACTTCTTCAACGCGTAGATAATAGCCAGAGCTCCGCGTTAAACTTTGTTATATCTTATCGTTTCGAGCGCGACTTGTTCTTCTGTTCCCCACTTCCATGAAGTGCCTTTCCGTGTTAGTGCGTGTAGAGAAGCGGCTGCCGTGGCTAGGTTTGGCAGAAATTTGCCGTAGAATTTGACTGAACCGAGGAACGACAACAGGCTTTTGACGTTTCCAGGTGCCGGAATGTTGCGAATCGCGTCAACCTTAGAACATTTTGCTAGGTCTTGTTTGCACAGCAAATGTCCAAGGTACTCAAGCCGTTGTTCGGTGAAAGAGCATTTCTCCAAACGACAATGGGGTCCTTTGTTTTGGAGACGGTGCAGTAGTCTCCTGAGATTCCTGAGATGCTCCGATAGAGTTTATACGCTGACAAGGATATTGTAGAGGTAGACAGCTACACCTGGCAGATCACTGGTCACTTGATCCATAATCTCTTGGAAGTAGCCTGGTGCGGAGCTGATTCAAAATGTTAGCGGGTTCTGAAGAAGAGCACCGACCAAGATGAGGACTCAGACCGAGGCGTTTTGCCGATTTTTGATCCAGCACAATTTGATTATAGGCATCAGCAAAATATATCTTCGTGGACCCATGTCCACCGGTGAGTCTCCGCATTAATTCATCAGGTAGAGGCATTGGATATCGGTTGACTTCCAGTTGTAGATTCACAGTAAGGAGCAGTCACCACAAATGCACATCTTCTGTTTCTTCTGTCCCGGGGTAGTGTTTTATTGATAGAAACGACAGGGGTTCCACTGTCGTTGAATTGAACCTTTGTCCAGACCCCTCGTTTGATCCCATCCATATAGGTTTGAATGAGATCTTCTTGAATAGCTAAAGGCACTGGACGCGGTTTGCAAAACATAGCTGGTGCGTGTGCACATAAATTCCGAGAGGAAATTATCATCAGCGCCTGTGTCGACCTTAAAGGAAAACGATTTGGTTTCAATCTTGAGTTGTTGCTGGAGGTGAGACAATGTGGATAGGTGTTTGAGCGTCCACAGATGAATCGAATTGACAAAGTGAACGCCCACTTCCTTCTTTTTTTTGGAGGCAAACCGCCTCAATATGGCCCTTCTTTTTGTAGAAGTGACATGTTGAGTCGTTGAATCTACAGTCATTTCCTGTGTGATTTGACTTTCCACATCTGCCACAAACGCCTTTGTCAAAGTACCTTCTTGCCGAATTCGAACCGTTCGTCCGAGCCGCTAATTGCTGCGTTTGAGGCGTGGACTGTTTTGACTTTGATCTAGGTTGGACTTTGTTGACTGCATTTGTCTTTGATTCACAGACAGTCTCTTTTGCCCTCTTGGCGACTTCCTCTGTCTCCATTGCAATTTCGATAGCTCGGTTGAAGGTGAGGTCGTCATCCTTGACTTTGAAAAGAGCTTTTAGAACGGCTTCATTCTGAACTCTGTTTCTTTTAGAAAACCTTATAAACTCTGTCTATTTTCAAAGCATGCAAAAATCATTCGCTTAATGCACACATTATGCCCAACGATGTCATCCACATTATAACTTACGATGACCTACGATTATTGTTTTAATATTGCCTTCTTTCTCGCACGTCCCTCTGTAAATATAATGTTCGAATGTAGTCCGCGCGGTATGTGAGGTTCGGCCAGCTCAACACCGCTTGTTAATCGAAATTTAAAGCGGTGCTATCAGCACAGCCAACTATGCGATGGATTTGTCGAAGGAAGTTATGAACTTAAGTGCCAATGTCGGTCCCAATAATGCCAATAAGATTTAGGCATTAGCCAAGTCTACGTATAATAAACGTAGTCTTAAACATTGATATTAAGAATTTTGCAATTCAGCCGTACATTCAAACTTTGGATATTCGGCCAGAATCTATATTACACTACTTCTCATTAAGTGTTTAGCTACACAAAAGTAGCTCCGGCATCTTGAAACTTCGTAGAAAAACTATGTTGCAGTATGCTTGAGCGACGTTGGTAATTCTAGATGGTAGCCACAAGTACACCAAAAGGCGGAGAAACGTAATCAGCGAAAAATAATCAACGATCAAAGGAGGGTGTTGATTATCTTATTTACATATTGCACGGCACTCATTCTTTTCATTGCACTACACTATTGTACCTCACGACCATAAAAAGAGATTAGAGGCTAATTAAAAACGCATGCATAGCGGTGGAATAGAAAACGGTCCTCCTGCTGTATAGCAGTGGAATAGAAGACGGTCCTCCTGATGAAGCGTTGCCTCTTATATATAGATAGACGGTGGAATAGAACATGGTCCTCGGTGGAATAGAACACGGTCCTCCCACTGAAGTGTCGCCCACTGAACGACTGCTGTAATGCAGACATTTAAAAGTGTACCACTTAAGTCATATCTTTAAGCTAATATATAATTAGCTAACTCCCAAACTATACCCCTAGAGGTTTAAAAATACGTTTATAACCTAAGTTGGACTTTGCTGATTCGTAATATATGGGTTGGGGTGCATCTATAATACTTTTGACAGAGTTCAAAGACAAATATTCAGACAAATAAACAGACGAAAATCTCTCCCCTCTTATATATATATAGATTATGTATTTCATCGGTATAACAAATATGGGAAAAATATTTTTGGCGTTGCAAGGGAGGGGGTGGCTAGCCACCCAATCCACCCCCCTAAATCCGCCCGTGATGTATGCAGTATACTGCACTAGAACCAGTTCTGACCCCAAGGGATCTCAAAGTTGCTCCACCGTGTCACTGCTGTGAAGCCTAGACGACCCCGGCTTCCCGGACTCCCCAGTGACCCGTAATGCTGACCTAAGGAACCAGTTACCTTAGCAGGTCCCTGGCGGGTTAACCAGGGTGTTCGACTTGGCTCCAATGTTGGCCCACGCGCTAGTGGTATGAGGTCTTGATGTGAGTGAGTTAATCCTAAGGCCTGCTCACAGGTAATAAGACTGACCGGCCTTTCCGTCCATTCCTCGGCCCCTAGGGCGCTGATTCCAACTACCCAAAGGATATTTTCTTGGATAGTTCCGAGACGTGTTCCCCTAATTATTGGAAATAAACGATGGGCCTTGTCAAAAGTTCGATAGATTGTGATTGCCTGAGGGACGCTCTCGGGCCCGCTTTTAACACATCTCAGTTTTGAGAGGGATTTGGTCCACGCTTGATAAGATCGTAGATTGTTTCCTAACATAGGTCGAACGAGCCTCACTGACTTGACCTGTTAAGCCGAATAGCGCGTTAACCCTAAGTTTTCGCTGTGCTGACCTAAGTATTTGATCTGATTCAGCCCTACTGGTTATCGCTTGAATTAAAGACGCAAGGCAAATATTTTACTAAGGGCCGCTAGCTCCGGCACATAATATTTTATATAAAAACAAGGTAGCAATGCTACGATACAACATGTAAAATGCATGTGTTTATTTATGTAAAATTCTGGAACAAGGTTTGAACAATATTAGTTAATGTTCCCGGTGTTAAGGGCATTTAAGGTCATTTTATGCTGTAGCGTATCGATATATACATAAAGTAAGGGCAGTTATGCATTATCTGCAAGTTTAGGGGTTTAAAATATCTTAAACATGCAATGTGTAAAACATTACATTTAGCTTACGCAGGGCCATATATGCCTCATGAACGGATAATTATGTTGCATAAAGAAATCTCAACAAACTATTCTATGATTTTTAAGACACATTGTATACAGTTGTTAAAAATAAGGTAAACAAATCTGTTTGTCTGCTTAAGATTTTTATTTTAAAACTTATTTTAATTTATAAAATATTGTATTTAAAAGAAAAGTGGAATTTGCATTTTCAAATAATTCCAGAAACCGCCGTTAACAAATGCACCAGTATTAGCATAAACCATATGATAGGAACACTACTTCTGTCCCTATAGTAAGGGCCAAAGTAGCCCTGGGGAGAGGGTCCCTTTTTAACGTTAGAAAAAACAGCTTAGAGCGGGGGTTCTAAGGCTTCAGCTCCCCGATTTACACTTAGGCTTACTGTATGTCTCATGTAAGGACCTTGCCTTTGTATGGGCTGAGACTATTAGGGCTCAGGCTCAGTATATCGAGAATGACATGGACTTGATTTTGTTTCCACCCCTCATGATTTCTTAGGTCAAAACAAGCAAAAAACGTTAACACGAGATCACTATTATGATATAAAATTATACATGATTTACATTTTATGACACGAGTGCGGAACCTCACCGCCCGGTGATAGCCTTCGCATATATCCTTTTCTCAGGCGCCGTTTCAATATTGCAATTATTTTCTTAACCCTAATGTGCCTCCATAAGGAAAGTATTCTAAAATTACTCTGCAGCTGTGGTAGTTTTTTCTGGTTTATCCCTATCAACGTCACGCAGATTTGGCAGGAACTTCTCCCAAATCACCGACAAAACGGTGACCCCAAAAGCGGTATCTGAGTTTCATTTGTGCGTGCCTATGCAACGCCGACATTAGTGGGGTCCGCGCTGGGAAGCCATCGGATTGTGATGGCAGGCCAGGTTTGTTATGCCTGGCTGAACGAACTTTGTTCTGTTATTCTCAGATAACGAAGATTGCTACAATGTCCAAACGAACCGGGATATCCTGACATCAGCGAATATTTTTAAACTTGAACGCATTGCCTAAGAATGCATGCCATGTCGTTCTCGATATACTAAGCCTAAGCCTTTAAGCTAAGGTCTCTATATGACCAGTGCATTTAGCCTTAGCCTAAGTCGGTTGGATGCCGCCCCCCAACCCCCGCTCTAAGCTGTCCTTTTTTCTAACGTTATAACGCCCGGCGCCTAAAGTTGACACGGGCCAGCACTTTTGACGACTCGATCGAAAACTACAACAAAGCTCGGACTACATTTAATGATAAAATATATGAATAAAACCACAAATACCACGTATGTTGACTATGGATCGAAGAAATAACATCTAAATTCCGAACGAACTGCGAGCTGTCCACTGGTCGGCTGCGTTCATTGGCAAAAGGAATGATTTCCATGTTACAGTAGTACCAGGACGTATTCGATAATCAACAAAAGAAAGGAATCATCGAAGAAGTGCCAGATACCGGAATCACGAGTACTGAAAACGCCGTTTATTATATTCCTCATCATCCAGTGGTGAAGTCGTCGAGGGCCACCACGAATGTCCGGATTGGATATGATAGTTCATCAAAGGCTCGAAAGGATGCAGTTACTCTTAATGAATGCATTTATCGTGGGCCGGTTCTTCTGCCTTTTCTTTGTGAAGTATTCATTAGATACTGCTATTGCCCAACTGCCATTATCGCAGACGTCCAAAAGACCTCCTTGCAAATGGCTATCGCACATGGGGAACGCGATGCAGCTAGACTACTCTTGTTCACGACACCTGACAAACTGGCGGTCGATGAAAACTTGGCGATTTGTCGATGCTGTCGTGTACAATTTGGTCATACATGCCTATAAAAAGGGTATCCCCCTGAGGCTTGGGCCGCCTCGTCAGGGCGACAACGATCTCCCTTTGAGAGCTAGGATGATCATTAGTAAGGCTAGCACACCCTCCCACCTGGTTTTCCGCGGATAAACAAGTTTGTAAGTATTTACCAAAACTCACTGTAATTCAATCAAACAGGATCTTGTTGCCATTCTGGTGACTGAAATTCCACGATTTGTTAAAAAGAATTCGTGCGAAAATCTGCGACAACGGAGGATTGTTCTAAGAGCGCTTCGATGTCATTGTTAGTTTTTTTACCGATTCGAAGTGCGAATTAGAAGGTTTCAAACGAAAAATGGCATCAAGAATTAGTACGAGCCACGTTAACATAATCAAAGACCTGGGTAATGTGACTTTGCACCACGTACAATCAGCCAATAACCCAGCATATGTCTCTACTCGAGAAAAGTTTACAAAAGAAATCGCTGAAAGTAGTCAATCGTGACACGGGCCAGATTGTTTACAGGAAGAACAATTCGAATGTCCAAACCCAGTTTATCGATTCGGTGCCTCGCGAAATCTATTCTCTTTAAATGAAGTCGATTCTCGCCATCCGGAAGAAATTAATTACTCAGTTTTTGCGAGAGTGTTGATGCCACGCGAGAACAGAAAAAAATTTTGCACGCCTCGAAACATCAAAAGATTTTCAAACTTGCAAAAGCTGTTTCGACCAAGTATCATCGTTCTCAAATTTTGAAGCGAATCACACGGAGTAAAGTATGCGATTATTTTCAGCGTCTGTTGTGCAACTTGTTTCTATGTTCACGAATGTTGTCTATACACAGTGGTGTACTGCGACTGAATATCGACTCAACGAAATTTTTGCGAGTTGAAACAGTTAAAGCTCTTCGAAGATACTATTGTATCTTTGAAAAGGAATTAAAACCGTCAGTTTGTCCAATAATTCGGTTTATAAACGACGGCAAGGACACCCTGCAATCTCAGAGCCGCATGGATCTTCTTGAAACTCTAGATATCCGAAGATATTATCAAAGGATTGTTTGCGTGCGATTTTGACTGTTCGTGGCATTCATGTACGATGAGCGCTGCTACTGTTTCACTGAGAACCTTGGTTAACACTATGAAATACAAAACTACACAAACCATGAACTTATTACTCTGATACAAAATGGAACGACTTCGCAAGGTTTTACTTCAAGCATTGGGCACGGCATAAAGGCTACCAAAATGATACATATTACACGAAAGGATACTTATTATTTACATGAAGAAATCAATTACTCGTCGGTCATATTATTTACAAGTGCATAATCAGGCAAACGCGAGCATACAAGTTGATCCCTTCAACCCACACCACTGGTTACATTACATGAAAAAGGCTTTAGAGGGTCCAGTGTGAAGAAATTATCTTCCATTTTCTTTTTCCGGAGCTCATGAGAAGCAATGAGAAAAGTATTTTGATCGTAAAATATTTCGAGGTAGTGTGGTTGGTTGTCGCCCCGTATTTAAAATTCCATGTACGCACGATCACAAAAGCGCTCGATGCCCTGCTCCATAAGAGCACCACCTATTGCCACGGCGCCAACAGCAAATGATTGGCATAAAACAAAAACATTAAAGCAATTTGCCGCATGCAAGTTGGCATATTTTGACACATCAACAACTACAGTGAAACTTTAAACAAACCGGTAAAGATTTATTACTTAAAAATAAACTAAGATCCCACCGCGAGTGCGACGAGATCGGAAACTTAGTACAGCAGAGCATACAGACCCAAATCCAACAAATACAGACTGTGTAATTCTGTTAGCTTTGGTGTGGAAAGTCGCTGATAACATACGATCACCGAGGCCTGATGGCTTGTGAACATACAGCGGGCATGCTAAGAAACGAGACCGCCGCTGCGTGATAAACACCATATCAGTTGAAAAATGAAAACAGAAAACCCAAAAGAGAAACCGTCAGATGCCCGTGAAAATTCAATGAAACTAGAAGTATGCAAACCAAAAACAGAAGTCGTAACAAATTGCTCAACTGCGTCCGTAATCAATTTACAACGAACGGAGTAAAATGTTTGTGGCTCATAATAATCGCAAAGCTTGGCTGTCATGTCAGGTCCAGTAATGCGTCAGTTCGTTTTTAGGTGCCTATATAACGGTTGTTCTTTTGTCATAATCAGGAACCGAATAGAACAAAAACTCACGATCAGAATTGTCCTATCAGTATTCACAATTTGGCTAATGCGAATCAATGTGCCATTATGTCCGTCCACAATTTGCGTACGCGTATATTTGCCAATTTAGCACGTTTTTCGCGTCATCAAATGACACGCTGAATTACATAGCTGTGTTTGACGTTTATCATAAAATTAAATTATTTGATAAATATGAGATTGTAATCTCATTTTATGTGTAAACGATCACTAAATTGGGATACCAAATTGTGATTTAGCGGCCGTAAACGCGAACGTAATTAGTTACCGTGTCCGTGTTCATTATATAAAATTACGGTTTGCGCGCGGAACTATATTCGCAAATTATAACTTACGATCGTGAACTGACTTTACTAAAGAGCAACGCAGATGTACGCACTTAAATTACAATCACGCGTAATGAATGGCAACGGATTTTACCGCTGTTGAAGGTGATATTTGCAATAGTCAGCTAATCGTATGGTCTTTCTTGCGTCGAGGCCTATTTCTCCAAATTTAAATTTGGCAAACATAAGTGAAACCTACAGTAAAACTCTGAAATTTAAGGGAACTTGAGTAGCAAATTTATATAGAGATTTCAAAGATTTATATATATGCTGTTTTGTATGTGATGGCAAACTTCTTCAAATCCTACTTCGGCAAAAATGCCATGTAAGTGTTAATATATTTGTTTGTTATTTTTGTTTGCTCGTTACACAAAAACAATCTCTACAAGTTGATTAAAATTGAAATATCGCCGTGTAAAACATTTTTTGACAAAATTGTTGATTACTATTTCATTGCATTTTAGCAAAGTTAAACAGCGATATTATTGATCTCCTTTACACCCACGAGTCGTGCAGTAAAAAGACGGCTGTGCGTAGTTAGTTAACTTAATTTCATTGCAGTTACTACGTCGCCAATATGTTACATTTTAATGCTTTTGACGTTTTTATTCACTTTCGCCGACATTGTCAACTAGAAAATGCATTTTAAAATGTGTCCTTCTTTTCTTATTCAACATGATTTTTATTGTTTGTATATATGTAGTGGGTCCATACACCGTATCTGTTTCTGCCATAAATTAGCAAACCATTTACTTTACAGTGCATATAACAACGATTCTTGAGTGGCATTAAATATTGCAAGCGTATTTGAGCCTGTATTTCAACCGCTATATATTTAGAGAGTCTATGCACTCTATGTTGTTTCATAAACTTTAAAACTGCAAAACATATTTTGAAAACGTATCGTTCCTTTCTTTCAGAATATTGCATGGACACCGCATCTAGAATACAGACTGCGGTTTCGCTATAATATAGCACATTATTCGCTTTATATGTAATGCATTTAGACATGATTGTTGACCATGCACTAATTATTTGCACTGTTTTTACAACCTTTTTTCGGATGTGAGTGCTTTCGCGTATATTGTTGTCCAATTCATAAAAGCTAATATTCTGTAATACATAAGGAATTCATACGCATTTTGCATATATTCTTATTACCCACTCTTGATACACATATTTTATTACCACTTTTCACACATTGTGTGTCCTTAGTGTATGAAATAAATAAATTTACATAGCATTTCACGCACAGCTCTTGGTCAAAATTTGAAATCGTTTTCGAAATTCGCAAGTTTCGAATAACAAGTTTAAGTAATTTCAAAGCAAAAAACAAATATAAATTTGTTAAAAACAAATTTAAATTTAAAACTTTCGAAAAACAAATTTAAATTTGCTTCGTAAAATTTAAAAATCTGAACGCCGTGATGACTTTGGCCAATCAGGGATGGAGAACATATTTCAAAATGTTTAAACCACATATATCGTATTTTCAAATAACCAGCAAAATGACTTATAGTAAGTCATTGCCTAAGTATCGGGCTCCTATGATGGACTTAACGCCTGACGCAACATCCGCTAGGCTGTCAGTATATGTTACGTTAATAAACAGTTTTTGTTGTTCAAATTTGACGCAATTTTAAAACAATTTTTACTTAGAATATGGCAAACCATATGGTATCAACAAAACAGCTTGCTATGCTAAAATGCACTTCACAATTAAATGGTTAAACAAAAATTATTATTATCGCATACCGAAGCTTTAAACGCTTGTCATTGTTGATGCTGCAATGATTTTATTTATAAAATTTTTCTAGCAGAAATTACATTGAAATTTCTATTAATGCAGCGTTTAAGTTATAAAGGACCCCATATGATAGTTTTGTACACCCAGAGTGTCTCTTCCACAATCAATTATATGGTGTCTTGGACACCATGGTGTTTCTGATGGTATTTTCAGATAGTATACATAAGTAGTGTAGTGTCGATAATAGTATGGTGTAGACTACACTATAAAATTTATATGGTGTTAGCTACACCATGCTGTTATTTACACGCAATATATAATTGTTCGGTTTGTATACGGTGTCCTTGACACGCCAAAACAACAGGTAGATTAAGACATTATAGCTACGTTGATGGTATTTCATACACTATCTATTGCAATTTATAGTGTAGGTACCACTGGACTGTGTGGCCTAGATCATTGGGGGACACAACTTTCACATGGGCGGTACTTTATAACGTAAACGCCGCATAAATATTGATAAAACAGTTTGAACGTGTGCGCGCACTTTCAGTTGGAA
Source organism: Trileptium ribeirensis (assembly GCA_030248225.1). Taxonomy (NCBI): domain Eukaryota; kingdom Metazoa; phylum Nematoda; class Enoplea; order Enoplida; family Thoracostomopsidae; genus Trileptium; species Trileptium ribeirensis. Next base: position 31,956 of record JASANE010014563.1, read on the forward strand.
TATGTATATTGCTGGAAAAAGTTTAATGACATATAATCCGACAGGGCAATATCAAATTTGATGCAGTTTTAATACAATTTTCACTCCGAATGTTACAAACCCAGTGGTATCAACACAATAACTTGCTGTTCTAAAAGGCGCGTTACAGTTAAATGGTTTACCGTTTTGTTTTAGAACAATTATGTTTATAAATCGGTAAATTTTATCGTTTTAAACAATAGACTTCATATGGTCATAAGTATTTCTTACCTAAAACGCCGAGTTGAAAGCTGAACATACCAGGTATCATGGGCTAGCCAAACAGAAGGCTCAACTTTGAATATCCTCGTCTGCCTAAATTTAAGTATATCACAAATAGGTAGTACTCTATTCAACAAGCGCAGGAATCCAACCCGGATTGTATAATTGCAAGCGCTATACGCAAACATCTGAGATATGTTGAGTTATTTGTTAGATTGTTAACCCTTGTGAAGGTGGCAATAACAGCCCACGACTAAACATGCACCACGCGATAAAATTTAACTCAATTGACAATGTGCGTTGGTGCAATATTGTATCACTGGGTACTTAGATTAGATGTCCTTTAGCTATCGAAACTGCCAGTAAGTCACACCATTTGTTGCCAGATGTCCTCCATGAACGAATCCTTTGATTCGCCAGTTTGATCGTTGATGGACGCGTATTCTCAATGATAGAGAAGTTGACTGGTTTGACCTGAATCCGAGTTTAAGCTAGCCACATACTGACTATAGCACTGCGATGTCGACAATGCGTTTGGCAAGCGAACGAGACAGTAGTGCGCCGTAGTCAACTTTAATTATGCTGCGGACGTTCCAGACTCTCACGACGCTGTTATGTTTATACATGTTAAACTTTTGTGCCACCATTTGCGCACTTTTCGCATCGCTAGAACGATGCGCATTGTGTACCCATTAGGCGGTAGCAGAGTTTAGTGTTGAGGTTTGACTGTCCGTTGAAGTTTCTGGAATTTTATTTGGTTATATTTATTATGGTATTTTATTTTAATTGATTTACTTATTCATTTATTTATTTATTATCTATTTATTTATTTATTTATATATTTATTTATATTTATCTATTTATTTAAATATATATGTGTATATTTATATATTTCTTTCTTTCTTTATTTATTTATTTATTAGTGGTCGTGTGGCGCAGTGGTTAGGGCGCAGGTCTCCCAATCATGAAACCGTGCGTTCAAGCCCTCCAAAGCGCATAATCTTCTTGGTAAAGAAACCAAGGCCACGTTGCTTCTGGGTACCCACCTCTAATATGGGCACTATCTTGCAAATTAAACAGAGTCTCTGTGTCGGAACCGATCCCATCGCGGCTTGTGCTTCGACACCCTGGCGGTGACTGCCACGAAATGGGAGATCAGCGCCTAAGTACAATTTGGAAACTTCAATACCTTTAATATATTTACTATTTAACGCAAGGGCAATGCGCCTGATATCTTAAGGTAGTAATTAAAAAACTAAGCAATCGCATGATCAGTTTGTCATGGCTTCATTTAGCCCTCTCATAAATACTAGTGCTAGTGAATAAGCGTATTGATTTTCATAATCAAAGGATTTAAATTCAAAGCAATGAAAATTAATTACGAAAGCTTCGTGCAATATTGATTCGGTTGCAACTCATAAGTTGTGTGAGAAAAGTGTAAGCTTTGGCGCTGTCGATGCAGCAAATTTAATCTCTAGCCTAAACTCCGGCACTTAGTTATATAAGCTTTTATGCTGAACCTCAGCATATATTGGTTGTACCGCGCAAACCACAGTTGTTCCATTTCCATATGGCTCAGGCTAACTTAGTTTCACTGTCAATGGCCCTGTAATCTATAATTTTTTACTCGTTCCGTTACCTGTCTAATATAAAAAATCAGACATATATATGGGTTGCGAAGTTGTCTTTAAAATATGCTGTTTCCTTTAGTTATCGAGGTTCTACCTTAAGATATTACGGTATATTTTCACTGAATGCTATGCAGAGCACGCGAGGGTTGTCATTTATCAATGTTTTACTTGATCAGAGACATATTACCCAGACATCGCAATACATGTAATATTAGTTTCTTATAGCGTATTGTGCCTATTTTAAGGATCATGTCACCTTTCCACAGCTAGCGCACTAGGCTAAGTTGGTCCTCTTTGGTGATGGTAAAAATTTTATTTCTATAAGCCTAAGCATCTGGCTAAGTTAAATATTAACCTTAAGCATAGATTAGGCTCACAGTCAACCATCAAAATGGTCTTTCGGGTTATCCTTCAGAAAATTATCATTTTGGAAGCTAAGGCGGAGGTTTTAGTATCATTCGGCCGAGCTCGACGAGGCAGTTCGGAAAATATCTGTGTCGGACATATGTTTGACAATATTTTTTCGATTTCTTGCTTTGCCAACGAACCCCCTTGGTGCCCTCGAAAAAATTTTATTCTCGATATAATTTTATATATTATTCGAACTGCATTGACGAGCTGAGTGGAATGACTTGAAATCATCTAAATAGGTCATGGTTTAACGATTTAGGCTGGGACTGACCTTAAGACTATGTTGTTAACCAATTATCCGATGTTTTAGCGCCATTCGACTCAATGCCGAATGATATATAAATTTATATATTTATAAAAAAAATTTTTACTAAAATTTTAGTTACGAAGGAAAACCCAAAAATAATTTTTGTCCAAAATTTGGGCGAAAAAGATATTCTCTAAACTGTCTATTACGCGGTACTCAGTCGAATATTACCAAAATCTCCGCTCTATCTTAAAAATGATCCTTTTTGATGCTGGGAGTATAACCGAGATAATCCCACCAAAATTCTATATCATGATATTTGTGTTATGAGAAAATTTGATATGAAATTCAGTAGAAGAAACTTGTACGAATACGCAAACGCAACTACACTATGGAATCGTAACATACCAAAGAGTCGACGGCAATCTATTCTACCAAAGATTGTCTCATAATCTTCAGTAGAGTGCACTACCAGTTTTCATTGACTGTTATTGTAAATCAACCGATGTAAATGAATATAAATTTTTGTCTTTACCATATTTAACAGCAGACTTGTTTGTTTTTATTTTTCAGCTACACACATAGACTTCGGGTTATGGGGTCAGCCCATGGGATACAAACAAATTTTATACGAAAAATAAAGAAACACAGGTGTATAAGATAAACAGTCACATAGTCGATAACAGCATAGGATGCATTTCACTGAACCTCAAAAGTGACATTGATCATCGACAATGCTTTTACGATTAAAGATATAAGATTAAAGATATTAAACATTAAATTAAAGATATAAGATATAAGATTAAGATATATAAATATTGACTGGTGGCACGGATCCGATCAAAAGATCGTAAAATATTTTTATACATTTTCACGAAGCATTACGAAATATTCGATATTTTAATTATCGATTTCGAATATAATTTATATTAATAATTGATAATAGTTTTATGTTGTTTGCGGAGTAGTAGATATTATATTGTAGTTACAATGAATATCACTATTACGTTATTTCTGCTTAGTGCTGTGAGCACTTATATGGTATGTTTTAAAAGACCAATAATATTCTTGATCATAATGTACGAGGCTAGTGCGATAACCTTTATAAGCATAAGCAATAGTATTAGGCGAATGTCAATAACGAAGCTGAACTTAAGGCTTAGGTTACACATTTCAATATTAACACCGCCAACCAAAAAATTGTGTGCTACATAATTATATTTAACACTTTGCAAAACGTCTCTGTTACCGCAGTAAATAGCAGTTTACCTGCATACAACACATTGTTTAGTGCATTATACCTGTAGTTCTCATAGAGTTCGGCAGGGGAAACTTTCCAAAGGTGGGGCCACCCTAAGCTATATTTTCCTCCTCCTCAGTCCTTGTGCTCAGTTAACCAACCTGTCAGTTACATGTGCGGCGGCGCTGAGGACGTGCGAAACATTATTAAACATTGTAGCCAAAATCACAAAATTATAAGGAGAAAAAGGGAAAATAGGGGAAATTTTTTAATATCGGCGTCGTCTCACCGGAATCATCCATTTTATTTTATTTATTGATTTATTTATTTAATGGCATGACAACGCAATACAAGCGACGTAACAACTATAGAGCTAACGATAAAATGTTAAGAAATCGACCATTTATAGAGTTAGACAGGTAGAAGTATGTCACGCTGATATATTAACCGATTTCTGAAAGCTCAATTTCCAGGCTGTTTTTAAGAAATTACTTAAACATATAAAATTTTAAGCGTTTATTTGAAATATTTGAAGATCTGGTGCGAATAAGTGGTAAATCGTGAAGGCTGTTCTATATCTCAATTAAACGGTATAAAAAAGAGTGCTTGCAAGCGTCGATACTGCTATAGCGCATTACAAACTTTTTCAAATGATCTCTACCACCATTACAAATATTGAAAAAGATTTATGTTATAGTCATTATATACAAGTTGCCAACATATAACCAAGGCTATATGTAGGTTAAGTACTTCTAGTGGAATCAACCCAATTTTGTAAGTTTTAACTGTACAAGATGTGCAGTATATTTATTGGGATCAGGTTTGCGTACACGTAAAATATCGTATATTACTTTTGAACGTTTTCTGTATCCTTGATTAGCCAGGTAACCATATTGAAGAACAGTAATCATGTCTGGGTAAAACGTATGTACAGTAGGCATGTGGCAAAAGAGAAAGCTATCGTGTGTAAAACCACCTGAATACTGTACTAAATATACACCAACATTGTGTTGTATTTTCGTCGCAATAAAAGAATATCTTTTTAACTGATCATCAATATGACGTTCCAGATCACAAAACTTACTGAAACCAATGTGTACCACAGAACATGAGTAAGCGAGCAACGGATAACTGTCATATCTTGGCTAGCATTTCGTTTACATCAAGTTGAATACGATGATAATCAAGATTGGAATTATTCTTTGAAATACTACTGCACGTCTTAATATAATCAGCAAAGTAATCAGAAAACAGTACAATGGTATCAGTTACGCAATAAACAAATTTATTTTATGTTTATATTAAACAAGGGCTTATCCTTGAAGTATATACGCCGGAAATAATGGCCGCCGGAGTGTAATATCTGACCCAACGACCGCACTTTGAATATGGTTACTTAGAATGGATGTAATCTAGTAAGAAAATTATCACGGCAAACCTACTTTTCTAATTTATAATAAGTTTGGGTGTACGAGACTCTTAAAAGCTTTAGAAAAATCAAAGTGAACTACATCTAATCTAATAACATTTGAAAATTCGGATACCAGACTATTAAAGTCCCTGCTTTTATGACGTTATAATTGTAACATGCAAGATTCCAGTGAAAAAACCACGTTGATTAAAACTTTTTAGCGCGTGAAGATTTAGGTAAACTTGTGAACAAAAATAGTAAAGTGCCCTTACAGCAAGCACAAATTAACGAAATATGGCGGCAATCGGTGAAATTAGAGGTACCGTGTTTAAAAAATATAGGAATAATGAAGGCTTCTAAGAAAACTGAAGGAAATTTACCATTTGTGTAACTTAAGTTGAAAATTATTGAAAGTGTGAAGGCCGGCTCAAACGCAAAAAAATCCGTCAGATACCCTATTGACCATTATCAGGAAATTTGCTAAATGAATATTTCAAACGATAAAATTTATAGTAAACACTATCAACCGAAGAAAAACATTCTCGAATAAGCGAACGCAGAGTAGCATCTCTGTTAGGAGATTATAGTTATCAGCTACAAAAACTGTTCTGAAATACTCCGATAGAGGATTTGAGTTTTTTCCAAATGTTTGCTGTTAAATTAGTAGTGACATTAGCTCGACTAGTACAATAATGGTTGGCTGATAATCGTTCCAAAATAGAAATATTAAGTAAAAATGTGGATAAGCCTGTTAATATCAAGCTAAGAATGCTAAGGCGTCTTGTCGGGGTCAACACAAATAGATGTATCACATGGTTTCAAGACAGAAAATATACATTGGGGAACGAGGAAACTTTTCACGATCTCAACCAATTAATTGTAGATTGAATTTACCTATAACTTAGTGTTATATTTTAGCTCTAGTAGACAAACATTCACATAGCTTTTACATAGCGTCGTTCATATATGGTCGTGCATTGGAGACCGATAAACACAAACGAATGTAACCCGTGCTGGAAACAACACACCAACGAACAGTTATTCAGCATTTAGAATGCAGTAATTAAACACACATATGATTCGCCTTGAAATTGCTTGGTAAACGCATTAAAATGCCGCCACCCCAAAATTTTTAAGATCCTCTCAAAATGTATTAGGAGATGTGGGAATTGGTCATAGCGTCAAGGATGCTTTCATCAAGCCATATTTCGATAACAAAGATTAAACTAACCCTATCTTCAAATATAAAAATTTGGAACTTGTATAAATATGCTTTTTCGAACTTCTGGTCTTTAAGAGGAAAAATTACATCGATACCCTTTTCGCTGCGAATTACCTCTGACTGCCGGTTACCCACACCGTAACGACATGTTCGGTGTCAAGAGAATAAGTAAAATCATAACCAAATCTACCAACAACTTAATTTCGTTCATGGTTTCTGGAACAGCTGGTAAATTTTAGTAATGTTGCATTTATAGACTCATACTTTGTTGTTGTCGAAGCAGGTTTGGATTTTATTAGGCGATAACGTTCAGGATATATGGGAGATGGTTAAGCATATTCTTCAGAAAATACATAATGAATAAAACACTTGCTATAGCCAAATCACACTCAGTTCTGGCTTCACGTGGTATAGAACGCACGCAATCAGATAAGAATCATCACATTGGTGTAAGTTAATGTAGCTACACTTTCATACACCAAGTTGTATTGGAGCTGATTGGTAACTGGGAGAATAGGTTGCAGAATTGACACAAATTTCCTATTTTACATACCTTGATCAATAGTGATTTAGTTACCGTAGTGCTGATTTGGTTCAGTTGATGTACTTTTCAAATACCATATTGCCAGGATTGTTGACTATTAAATTATTACGTATTGGAGCCGGAGGGTAATGAAGTCAAGTATAAATGTATATGCCAGATTCCTCATTGAACCAGTTGGTTGGGATGGAGCACCGTAATGACGAAACGTTTGACAACACTTAACGTCGTCCGATTTCACCTTGGAGTAATAGGATTTTCGCCACACCACCACGTACAAGTGTACTTAGGCATATTTCTAATAATCGCACACAAAAAATAGCTCGGTTAAAAAGCCAAAACCCTAAGGCATACTATACCAATGAAAAAACATTGCATCAGAAAATAAACCAGGAAACAAGTATTTATAATGTTTGATCTGTTACTAAGCTTATTAAAGGAAGGAAAGAAACAATTGAAGAGCAAGTTGTACAGAACAATCTAATTTACCCCAAGCCTAATTAAACCGATTATTGGGCACCTATGACCCTATGAAACAGTCACATTAATTTTGGTGCATGGGCTACATACTTTGCGCAAGCTCAGCCATGACAGTTACCAAATGTTGACGTTTTCACCATACTGTTTACAGCATTTTGATTCAATTTTGGACAGGGTCTATAAGTTTTTGGTGACACTGTCACAACACTATATAGCCTAGAGAGGTAATAATACAATTGTTGAAGTGCCCAATAACATCGCTGACACAGTCACGACACATTGTACGAACTGTTAACGCTGACATAATAGTGTAACAAGCTTGATGATATTGTTTAAGATGGTTTGATAATTTTGACTAAAGCATTTAAGGCTAGTGAGCTCACTGTTTTAAGTCAAAAGGTTTGCACTTTTACACGATGATAGATTTTGATATTTTTTCAAAGCGAATCATTTCAAGTTTCCCCGTTTTAATACGGGAAAAGTGACATGATTGACATTTTAGGCTGCAGGTCAACAAAGCTGCAACAATGCTCTTGAAGAATCGGCAGTTTGTTTTGCGGGTGTTAAACGACGTGCAACCGTATTCGATAAACGAAACCAAGTTGCGGACGACCGGCGACTTAAAATGATGAAAGATATTATGAAAGGTTGTGCTACAAAACGTAAGTATATACAAGAAAAAAGTATGGTCTGTAATTCACAGCTGGTAGAGCCAAATAATATTCATTGAAAAGATTCTGAAAAACTGTAGCTGTAACGAATTTGAGAAGAAACCTACATCGCATTTATCAATGCTATACGAGAAAATGTGTCAGACATAGCGGTCTCTTGCCCCCGAACTCCCCGCACGAACCTGTTCATTTTTCTAACGACATAATGTCCGGCCCCTAAATGTTACACGGGCAAACACTAGGCTGTTTAAAATATTACTGAACTCATTATTAAATGCTAGTGCTGTTTACGGTGTTTTTGGTGTACTTTTTAAAACACGTGCGCGGAATTGAGGTGACAACGGGCAGAAATTTTTCCGCCCTGCCTGTTGGAAATTTAGGGCCGGACCAACATTTTGGTGCAGTCTTTGGAATTCTTGATCAGACCGAACCTGTACGGAGCTGCAAAATTGCGGTCCAGGCCAAGCTTCGCCTGTTCTGGTAAGTGGAGTGTCGTCCACTTGATATAAAGGATAGAGGCAATATAAACATATAAATAAATACTAAATGAGCCCAAAAATACTTTGAAAACGAAGCTCGGGTTATTGAACCGTGTGCTAATCGTTTGATCTTTGATGAGAGTTGAGAATGGTACTGAAATTTTTCGGTCCGACCATTCCCGTTGGAAATCAAAGTTTACCGTATTGTAAATGCGCAATAGTTCGCACCAATTTGAACAATTTAAGAACTATTCGACATCGATTTAACCATCCGTTGTTGAGTCACTGACTTCATGGAAATCAAACGCTATAAGCCACAGCTCCCAAGATGATAGTTGGTACGGAATCATGAAAAAATGGTTTGAAAGCCCGGCAATATTTTGAATTATATACAATTTCAAGTAAATTGTTTGTATCCAAGCAGTTTGCGGATATGAGAATTCTTTTCATCCAAATTATCAAATTTGAATCAAATTCTATTATCAGCGTTAGGTTTACACAGTGGTCTGTAACTTACGGCCATTAATTTTTGCGGTTATCTAACTTATTTAGTTTGTAATTCATAGCTGCTATGCCCATTTGACACATGAAAATATTTTGTGTATACCGAGCACTCTAAGGTTGACTGCATTAGGCCATTTCCATTATGATGAAAAACCCCCAAGTCATATAAAAGCAGTAGAATCTGTTTTACGCTAACGGCATTGCTGAATAAGTTTATTATATAATGTAGCAGCATGGATTATCCAGCTTTCTAGTAAAGATATTTGTGCAAAATTTTTAACAACAAAACCGACTTAGGAAAGGTCTGATATATTTTTTCAATTGCTACATTTGATGCCTTTGTTAACATCTATCGATAAACGTAGTTGTCTGTTATGCCTGGACTAGAGTTGTGATTAAATGATACATGTTCATAGGGGAGAGAGGTAATTACCCCTCAAGGTTGGATCACCCTGTGCCGGGAGACGCCGATTCTCCCCCTGGATGTAGCCCGAACCCGAGTCCACAAACTGCAGCGTTACTCGGGATATGTTTTCGTCTTCTTAACGAACCTTGTAAAGCGAAAACATAACACACGGGTAGACAAAGACCGCACGGAAAAATCCGTTGACACAGCGTTTTTTGCTGTACGCTCATGATTTAGAAAGCTGAGTAATCCATGCTGCTACATTGATATAATAAACTTATTCAGCAATGCCGTTAGCGTAAAACAGATTCTACTGCTTTTATATGACTTGGGGGTTTTTCATCATAATGGAAATGGCCTAGGATAGACAAGTAACTGAACGAAGTACAGGGACAGTAAATTATTGCTCTGCATTAGGCCATTTCCATTATGATGAAAAACCCCCAAGTCATAAAAGCAGTAGAATCTGTTTTACGCTAACGGCATTGCTGAATAAGTTTATTATATAATGTAGCAGCATGGATTATCCAGCTTTCTAAATCATGAGCGTACAGCAAAAAACGCTGTGTCAACGGATTTTTCCGTGCGGTCTTTGTCTACCCGTGTGTTATGTTTTCGCTTTACAAGGTTCGTTAAGAAGACGAAAACATATCCCGAGTAACGCTGCAGTTTGTGGACTCGGGTTCGGGCTACATCCAGGGGAGAATCGGCGTCTCCCCGGCACAGGGTGATCCAACCTTGAGGGGTAATTACCTCTCTCCCCTATGAACATGTATCATTTAATCACAACTCTAGTCCAGGCATAACAGACAACTACGTTTATCGATAGATGTTAACAAAGGCATCAAATGTAGCAATTGAAAAAATATATCAGACCTTTCCTAAGTCAATACCGTTGTTAAAAATTTTGCACAAATATCTTTACTAGAAAGCTGGATAATCCATGCTGCTACATTATATAATAAACTTATTCAGCAATGCCGTTAGCGTAAAACAGATTCTACTGCTTTTATATGACTTGGGGGTTTTTCATCATAATGGAAATGGCCTAATGCAGTCAACCTTAGAGTGCTCGGTATACACAAAATATTTTCATGTGTCAAATGGGCATAGCAGCTATGAATTACAAACTAAATAAATTAGATAACCGCAAAAATTAATGGCCGTAATTACAGACCACGGTGTAAACCTAACGCTGATAATAGAATTTGATTCAAATTTGATAATTTGGATGAAAAGAATTCTCATATCCGCAAACTGCTTGGATACAAACAATTTACTTGAAATTGTATATAATTCAAAATATTGCCGGGCTTTCAAACCATTTCATGATTCCGTACCAACTATCATCTTGGGAGCTGTGGCTTATAGCGTTTGATTTCCATGAAGTCAGTGACTCAACAACGGATGGTTAAATCGATGTCGAATAGTTCTTAAATTGTTCAAATTGGTGCGAACTATTGCGCATTTACAATACGGGTCGGATCGACTCCGATTTCCAACGGGAATGGTCGGACCGAAAAATTTCGGTCCATTCTCAACTCTAGTCAAAGATCAAACGATTAGCACACGGTTCGATAACCCCAGCTTCGTTTTAAAGTATTTTTGGGCTCATTTCATGTTTATTTTTATATGTTTATATTGCCTCTATCCTTTATATCAAGTGGACGACACTCCACTACAAACGGGCCGGACTGGCCTGGACCGCAATTTTGCAGCTCCGTACAGGTTCGGTCTGATCTCGATTTCCAAAGACTGCGCCAAAATGTTGCAGGTCCGGCCCTAGATTTCCAACAGGCAGGGCGGAAAAATTTCTGCCCGTTGTCACCTCAATTCCGCGCACGTGTTTTAAAAAGTACACCAAAAACACCGTAAACTAACCGCTGCACATTTAATAATGAGTTCAGTAATATTTTAAACAGCCTAGTGTTTGCCCATGTAACATTTAGGGGCCGGACATTATGTCGTTAGAGAAATGAACAGTTTAGTGCGGGGAGTTCGGGGCAAGAGACCGCTATGTCTGATACATTTTCTCGTATAGCATTGATAAATGCGATGTAGGTTGCTTCTCAAATTCGTTACAGCTACAGTTTTTCAGAATCTTTTCAATGAATATTATTTGGCTCTACCAGCTGTGAATTACAGACCATACTTGTTCTTGTATATACTTACGTTTTGTAACAACCTTTCATAATATCTTTCATCATTTTAAGTCGCCGGTCGTCCGCAACTTGGTTTCGTTTATCGAATACGGTTGCACGTCGTTTAACACCCGCAAAACAAACTGCCGATTCTTCAAGAGCATTGTTGCAGCTTTGTTGACCTGCAGCCTAAAATGTCAATCATGTCAATTTTCCCGTATTAAAACGGGGAAACTTGAAATGATTACGCTTGAAAAAATATCAAAATCTATCATCGTGTAAAAGTGCAAACCTTTGACTTAAAACAGTGAGCTCACTAGCCTCAATCTTTAGTCAAAATTATCAAACCATCTTAAACAATATCATCAAGCTTGTTACACTATTATGTCAGCGTTGACAGTTCGTACAATGTGTCGTGACTGTGTCAGCGATGTTATTGGGCACTTCAACAATTGTATTATTACTCTCTAGGCTATATAGTGTTGTGACAGTGTCACCAAACCTATAGACCCTGTCCAAAATTGAATCAAAATGCTGTAAACAGTATGGTGACAACGTCAACATTTGGTAACTGTCATGTGAGCTTGCGCAAAGTATGTAGCCCATGCACCAAAATTAATGTGACTGTTGCATAGGGTCATAGGTGCCCAATATCGGTTTAATTAGGCTAGGGGTAAATTAGATTGTTCGTACAACTTGCTCTTCAATTGTTTCTTTCCTTCCTTTAATTAGCTTAGTAACAGATCAAACATTATAAATACTTGTTTCCTGGTTTATTTTCTGATGCAATGTTTTTTCATTGGTATAGTATGCCTTAGGGTTTTGGCTTTTTAACCGAGCTATTTTTTGTGTGCGATTATTAGAAATATGCCTAAATACACTTGTACGTGGTGGTGTGGCGAAAATCCTCATTACTCCAAGGTGAAATGGGACAACGTTAAGTGTTGTCAAAAGTTTCGTCATTACGGTGCTCCATCCCAACCAACTGGTTCAATGAGGAATCTGGCATATACATTTATACTTGACTTCATTACCCTCCGGCTCCAATACGTAATAATTTAATAGTCAACAATCCTGGCAATATGGTATTTGAAAAGTACATCAACTGAACCAAATCAGCACTACGGTAACTAAATCACTATTGATCAAGGTATGTAAAATAGGAAATTTGTGTCAATTCTGCAACCTATTCTCCCAGTTACCAATCAGCTCCAATACAACTTGGTGTATGAAAGTGTAGCTACATTAACTTACACCAATGTGATGATTCTTATCTGATTGCGTGCGTTCTATACCACGTGAAGCCAGAACTGAGTGTGATTTGGCTATAGCAAGTGTTTTATTCATTATGTATTTTCTGAAGAATATGCTTAACCATCTCCCATATATCCTGAACGTTATTGCCTAATAAAATCCAAACCTGCTTCGACAACAATTAAGTTTGAGTATATAAATGCAAAATTACTAAAATTTACCAGCTGTTCCAGAAATGATGAACGAAATTAAGTTGTTGGTAGATTTGGTTATGATTTTACTTATTCTCTTGACACTGAAAATGTCGTTACGGTGTGGGTAACCGGCAGTCAGAGGTAATTCGCAGCAAAAGGGTATCGATGTAATTTTTCCTCTTAAAGACCAGAAGTTCGAAAAACATATTTAGATAAATTCCAAATTTTTATATTTGAAGATAGGGTTAGTTTAATCTTTGTTATCGAAATATGGCTTGATGAAAGCATCCCTGACGCTATGACCAATTCCACATCTCCTAATACATTTTGAGAGGATCTTAAAAATTTTGGGGTGGCGGCATTTTAATGCGTTTACCAAGCAATTTCAAGGCGAATCATATGTGTGTTAATTACTGCATTCTAAATGCTGAATAACTGTTCGTTGGTGTGTTGTTTCCAGCACGGGTTAGATTCGTTTGTGTTTATCGGTCTCCTAATGAACGACCATATATGAACGACGCTATGTAAAAGCTATGTGAATGTTTGTCTACTAGAGCTAAATATAACACTAAGTTATAGGTAAATTCAATCTACAATTAATTGGTTGAGATCGTGAAAAGTTTCCTCGTTCCCCAATGTATATTTTCTGTCTTAAACCATGTGATACATCTATTTGTGTTGACCCCGACAAGACGCCTTAGCATTCTTAGCTTGATATTAACAGGCTTATCCACATTTTTACTTAATATTTCTATTTTGGAACGATTATCAGCCAACCATCATTGTATTAGTCGAGCTAATGTCACTACTAATTTAACAGCAAACATTTCGAAAAAACTCAAATCCTCTATCGGAGTATTTCAGAACAGTTTTTGTAGCTGATAACTATAATCTCCTAACAGAGATGCTACTACTGCGTTCGCTTATTCGAGAATGTTTTTTCTCGGTTGATAGTGTTTACTATAAATTATATCGTTTGAAATATTCATTTAGCAAATTTCCTGATAATGGTCAATAGGGTATCTGACGGATTTTTTTGCGTTTGAGCCGGCCTTCACACTTTCAATAATTTTCAACTTAAGTTACACAAATGGTAAATTTCCTTCAGTTTTCTTAGAAGCCTTCATTATTCCTATATTTTTTAAAACACGGTACCTCTAATTTCACCGATTGCCGCCATATTTCGTTAATTTGTGCTTGCTGTAAGGGCACTTTACTATTTTTGTTCACAAGTTCTTACCTAAATCTTTACGCGCTAATAAGTTTTAATCAACGTGGTTTTTTCACTGGAATCTTGCATCACTAAATTACTAACGTCATAAAAGCAGGGAATTACGAGTCTTAGGTATCCGAATTTTCGAATGTTCTTAGATTAGATGTAGTTTACTTTGATTTTTCTAAAGCTTTTGAGAGTCTCGTACACCCAAACTTATTATAAATTAGAAAAGTAGGTTTGCCGTGATAATTTTCTTACTTAGATTACATCCTTTCTAACTAACCATATTCAAAGTGCGGTCGTTGGGTCAGAATATTCCTCTCCGGCGGCCATTATTTCCGGCGTATATACTTCAAGGATAAGCCCTTGTTTAATATAAACATAAAATAAATTTGTTTATTGCGTAACTGATACCATTGTACTGTTTTCTGATTACTTTGCTGATTATATTAAGACGTGCAGTAGTATTTCAAAGAATAATTCCAATCTTGATTATCATCGTATTCAACTTGATGTAAACGAAATGCTAGCCAAGATATGACAGTTATCCGTTGCTCGCTTACTCATGTTCTGTGGTACACATTGGTTTCAGTAAGTTTTGTGATCTGGAACGTCATATTGATGATCAGTTAAAAAGATATTCTTTTATTGCGACGAAATTCGAAAACAAATGTTGTGTATATTTAGTACAGTATTCAGGTGGTTTTACACACGATAGCTTTCTCTTTTGCCACATGCCTACTGTACATACGTTTTACCCAGACATGATTACTGTTCTTCAATATGGTTACCTGGCTAATCAAGGATACAGAAAACGTTCAAAAGTACAACGATATTTTACGTGTTGACAAACCTACCGAATAAATATACTGCACATCTTGTACAGTGAAAGCTTACAAAATTGGGTTGATTCCACTAGAAGTACTTAGCCTACATATAGCCTTGGTTAATGTTTGCAAACTTGTATATAATGACTATAACATAAATCTTTTTCAGATTTGAATGGTGGTAGAGATCATTTGAAAAAGTTTGTAATGCGCTATAGCAGTATCGACGCTTGCAAGCACTCTTTTTTATACCGTTTAATTGAGATATAGAACAGCCTTCACGATTTACCACTTATTCGCACCAGATCTTCAAATATTTCAAATAAACGCTTAAAATTTTATATGTTTAAGTAATTTCTTAAAAACAGCCTGGAAATTGAGCTTTCAGAAATCGGTTAATATATCAGCGTGACATACTTCTACCTGTCTAACTCTATAAATGGTCGATTTCTTAACATTTTATCGTTAGCTCTATAGTTGTTACGTCGCTTGTATTGCGTTGTCATGCCATTAAATAAATAAATCAATAAATAAAATAAAATGGATGATTCCGGTGAGACGACGCCGATATTAAAAAATTTCCCCTATTTTCCCTTTTTCTCCTTATAATTTTGTGATTTTGGCTACAATGTTTAATAATGTTTCGCACGTCCTCAGCGCCGCCGCACATGTAACTGACAGGTTGGTTAACTGAGCACAAGGACTGAGGAGGAGGAAAATATAGCTTAGGGTGGCCCCACCTTTGGAAAGTTTCCCCTGCCGAACTCTATGAGAACTACAGGTATAATGCACTAAACAATGTGTTGTATGCAGGTAAACTGCTATTTACTGCGGTAACAGAGACGTTTTGCAAAGTGTTAAATATAATTATGTAGCACACAATTTTTTGGTTGGCGGTGTTAATATTGAAATGTGTAACCTAAGCCTTAAGTTCAGCTTCGTTATTGACATTCGCCTAATACTATTGCTTATGCTTATAAAGGTTATCGCACTAGCCTCGTACATTATGATCAAGAATATTATTGGTCTTTTAAAACATACCATATAAGTGCTCACAGCACTAAGCAGAAATAACGTAATAGTGATATTCATTGTAACTACAATATAATATCTACTACTCCGCAAACAACATAAAACTATTATCAATTATTAATATAAATTATATTCGAAATCGATAATTAAAATATCGAATATTTCGTAATGCTTCGTGAAAATGTATAAAAATATTTTACGATCTTTTGATTGGATCCGTGCCACCAGTCAATATTTATATATCTTAATCTTATATCTTATATCTTTAATTTAATGTTTAATATCTTTAATCTTATATCTTTAATCGTAAAAGCATTGTCGATGATCAATGTCACTTTTGAGGTTCAGTGAAATGCATCCTATGCTGTTATCGACTATGTGACTGTTTATCTTATACACCTGTGTTTCTTTATTTTTCGTATAAAATTTGTTTGTATCCCATGGGCTGACCCCATAACCCGAAGTCTATGTGTGTAGCTGAAAAATAAAAACAAACAAGTCTGCTGTTAAATATGGTAAGAAAACAAAAATTTACATTCATTTACATCGGTTGATTTACAATAACAGTCAATGAAAACTGGTAAGTGCACACTCTGAAGATTATGAGACAATCTTTGGTAGAATCGATTGCCGTCGACTCTTTGGTATGTTACGATTCCATAGTGTAGTT